>PVKM010032736.1:0-16271 GCA_004027735.1 Carollia perspicillata
TTGGTTTCCCTTGTTCTCTCTTTCATAGTGTATTTTTAATTTACTGTCTTTCACTTCACTAGTGTACAATTAGCACACTATTCTGGGTCTTATACTTCCTATTTTTGTTATTGAGATCACATAGATTCTATCATATGATGGTTGCTCCATTATTTTTGTAAATAATTGCTGTTCCACACAATTGTAAATACTACACAACACCCCTCTCAGATCGTAGCCCACTTTACTGTTTCCTGAATTTTATTACTGTTGTGGTTAACACTATTCTCTCACACATTACACCTATTTTCTATCCTTTACTCTAATTTTCCCTCACAATCTGACTTCCCACAAGCTCACTGCTTTCTAGATCCAACTCACAATCCTTCACCCTCCAAACTAGAGGCTTATCTTCCTTCCACTCTTTCTAAATAGTGGCTAGATATCATGGTTGACACTATACATATCCAAAGGATTTCCTATCTCTTCCCTATGAGTTGGTACATTAAATATCATAGAATACACTCCTGCTGTCTTAAACCATTTTGCCTCCCCCCTCTAACTCACCATAAAAAGAGTAGGTGGAAGCTGTGAACACAAGGATATCTGCTGGAAGAGGAAACCCACCAACAAAGGAACCACCAACAGATAACAACAGAAGACGGTAAAGGTGGGAGTGGAAGCCACATTAGCTCAACCCCGGACCAACCTGGAAATACAACTAAATAGTGGAGAAATTATTCAGAACAAACTGAACAAGAGCAAGAGAGAATCCTCAAAACCTTGTACACATGGAAGAACCACCTTCAACACAACCTGTCCACACATGCACAACAGAACACAAGACATAGTAGACTGAGTGGCCCTCAGTTAACCAGGTGGAGGGAAGAACCCACAAAAGAAAGACCCAACAACAATCCAAACCCAAAGACATACACAGAGCCAACATAAATGACAGCCAAGACCAGTGAGCTCAGGAGATCAAGGAGACTGCACTACTGAATTTCACATGTCTTCAGCCATAGAAGTTCACACCATAAGCCCAGGGAGTCAGAACAGATCAATTTAAGAAGTAGAGGCTAACAAGAAGAGTGTCACAAACAATGGGAAGATAAAAAAACAATGCCCAAATGAAAGGAAAGGAGGAAGCCTCAGAAAGAATGCTAAATGAAATAGAGGCAACTCAACTATTAGATATTGAGTTCAAAGCAATGGTTATAAGCAAGCTCAATGAGCTCACTGAGAATTACCAGAAACTACAGGGAAGCTACAATGAACTCACTGCAAACTACATCAACAAGAAAAAGGAAATAGAAACTATCAATAAGGGCCAAGAGGAAATGAAGAATACAATTTATGAACTGAAGAACACACTACAAGGAATCAAAAGCAGGCTTGATGAAGCAAAAGATCAAATCAGTGAGCTGGAGGAAAAAGTATAAAAAAATACCCAGAATGAGCAAGAAAAGAAAAAGAGGCTCAGAGAGAATGAAGAGGGATTAAGGGAAATGCAGGACAAAATGAAACATAATAATATCCATATAATAGGGATACAAGAAGGAGAAGAGCAAGGAATAGAAAACCTGCTTGAAAATGTAATGATGGAAAACTTCCCTAATTTGATGAGATAGAAAGTCACACAAATCTAGGGAACACAGATAGTCCCAATGAAGAGGAACCCAAAGAGGCCCACTTCAAGACACATCATTATTGAAATGGCAAAATTCCAAGATAAAGAGAGAATCTTAAAAGCAGATAGGGAGAAACAGGAAGTAATATACAAGGGAGCCCTGATAAGACTAGCACCTGACTTCTCAATGGAAACATGCCAAGCCAGTAGGGAATGGCAAGGAATATTACAAGTAATGAGAACCAGAGGGCTACACCCAAGACTACTTTATCCAGCAAGGCTCTCAATTAAAATGGAAGGCCAAATGAGGACCTTCCCAGACAAAAGAAGCCTCAAAGAATACACCTCCTCCAAACCATCTCTGCAGGAGATGCTAAAGGGTTTGCTTCAAGAACAGGAAGAAAAACAGTGAAAGAGAGAGGAACACAGGGACAAAAAATGGCAGTGAGTAAGTACCTGTCAATAATAACCTTAAACGTAAATGAATTAAATGCCCCAAACAAAAGACACAGAATAGCTGAATGGAAAGAAAACATGACCCACACATATGCTGTCTACAAGACACCCACCTAAGAACAAAAGACCTATACAGACTGAAAGTGAAGGACTGAAAAAAAAATATTCCAAGCAAATGGACAGGAAATAAAAGCCCAGGGTAGCAATATTCATATCGGACAAAATAGACATCAAAAAAAGAACCATAAAAAGAGACCAAGAAGGTCACTTCATTAATACTCAAGAGAAGAATCCATCACAAAGACATAAACATTGTAAATACATATGCACCCAACATAGGAGCACCCAAATACATAAAGAAAATCTTAAAGGACTTCAAGAAAGATATTGACAGCAACACAATTATAGTAGGGGATTTTAACACCCCACTGTCAAAAACAGATAGATCTTCCAAACAAAATATCAACAAAGATATTGTGGCATTGAGTAGTGCCCTCGATGAAATGGACTTAAATATATATATAGAGCCTTTCATCTCAAAGAAGCAAAATACACATTCTTTTCAAATGCACATGGAACATTTTAAAAGATAGACCACATTTTAGGGCACAAAACAAGCTTTAAAAAATTCAAGAAAATTGAAATCATATCAAGCATTTTCTCTGACCACAAGGGACTGAAACTACAAACCAACCTCAAGGAAAAAAAAACCAAAACTCTCAAAATCATGGAGATTCAACAGCATGCTACTAAACAATAAATGGGTCAAGAATGAGATTAGGGAAGAAATCAAAAGTTTCTGGAATCAAACAAAAATGAACTCACAACAATCCAAAACTTATGGGACACAGCAAAGGCTGTCCTGAGAGGGAAGTTCATAGCAATACAAGCCTACCTAAAAAAAAAAAAATAGAAACATTTCAAATAAACAACCTAACCCTACGCCTACAAGAACTCAAGGAACAACAAGAAAGACAGCCCAGAGCTAGTAGAAGGGAGGAAATAACAAAGATCAGAGCAGACTTAAACAACATAGAGAATAAAAGCATAATTCTAAGGACCAATGAATCCAGGAGCTGGTTCTTTGAAAAGATAAACAAAAGCAACAAACCTTTAAGCAAGCTCATCAAGAAAAAAGGAGAAAGGACCCAAATAAACACAATCAGAAATGAAAGAGTAGAGATTACAACTGACACCACAAAAATACAAAGGATTGTAAGAAATTACTATGAAGAACTGTATGCCAAGAAATTTGAAAACCTAGGTGAAATGGACAAATTTCTAGAAAAATATAATCTTCCAAAACTCAGTGAAGAAAAATCAGAAAGCCTGAACTGACCAATATAGCTGATGAAATTGAAGCAGTAATCAAAAAAGCTTCCGACATACAAAAGCCCTGGACCAGATGGTTTCACAGAAGAATTTTACAAAGCATTTAAGGATGAACTAACTCCTACCCTTCACTGATTATTCCAAAACACCAAGAAGATGCAAGACTCCCAGACTCTTTTATGAAGCCAGCATTATCCTAATCCCAAAACCAGATAAAGACATAACAAAGAAAGAGAACTCCAGGCCAATGTTGCTGATGAACATAGATACTAAAACCCTCAACAAAATATTAGCAAACCACATCCAGCAATATGTTAAAAACATCATACACCATTATCAAGTGGGATTCATCCCAGGGAAGCAAGGATGGTACCATATTCACAATCAATAAACATAATACACCACATAAACAAAATGAAAGATGAAAATCACATAATAGCAACAGATGTGGAGAAAGCATTTGATAAGGTACATCACCCATTTATGATAAAAACACTCAGTAAAGTGGGAATAGAAAGAGCATTCCTCAACAGAATGAAGGCTATATATGAAAGACCTATAGCCAACATCATATGCAACAGACAAAAACTTAGAGCTTTCCCACTAAAATCAGGAACAAGACAAGGATGCCCACTTTCACCATTCCTATTCCACATAGTATAAGAAGTCCTAGCCACAGCAATCAGACAGGGAAAAAAAGGCATCGAAATTGGAAAGGAAGAATCAAAAATGACACTGTTTGCAGATGACATGATAGTGTACATAGAAAATCCTATAGACTCCACAAAAAAACTACTGGACCTAATAAATGAATTTGGCAAAACAGCCGGTTACAAAGTAAATACTCAGAAATCTAAGGCATTTTTGTATACCAACAATGAAACACCAGAAACACAAATTGGGGAAGAAATCCCATTTGATATAGCAACAAGAAAAATAAAGTACCTGGGAATAAACCTAACCAACAAGGTAAAAGACCTGTACTCAGAAAACTATACAACACTGAACAAAGAAATTAAGGAAGACACAAACAAATGGAAGCATGTACCATGCTCATGGATTGGAAGAATTAACATCATACAATTGCCATACTACCCAAGGTGATTTACAGATTCAATGCAATCCCTATTAAAGTACCAATGACATATTTCACAGCTATAGAACAAACATTTCAGAAATTTATATGGAACCATAAATGACCCCGAACAGCTGCAGCAATTTTGAGAAAGAAGAACAAAGCAGGAGGGATCACAATACCTGATATCAAACAGTATTACAAGGCCAACATAATTGAAACAGCCTGGTACTGGCTTAAGAACAGGCACATAGACCAATGGAACAGAAAAGAGCCCAGAAAACCCAAGTCACTATGGTCAATTAATATTTGACAAAGGGGGAAGAAGTATAAAATGGAGTAAAAATAGCCTCTTCAACAAATGGTGTTGGGATATCTGGACAGATACATGCAAAAAGAAATGAAACTCGATCACCAACTTACACCATACACAAAAATAAATTCTAGATGGATAAAAGACTTAAATATAAGTCATGACACCATAAAAGTCCTAGAGGAAAACATCGGCAGGAAAATCTCAGACATTCCACTCAGCAACATCTTCACTGATCTGTCCCCTAAAGCAAGGGACATAAAGGAAAGAATAAACAAATGGTACCTCATCAAATTAGAAAGTCTCTGCATGGCTAAAGAAAAAACAGTAAAATGAAAAAGGAACCAACTATATGGAAAAACATATTTGCCAATGACACCTCAGACAAGGGTTTCATCTCCAAAATATATAAGAACTCACATGACTCTGCTTCAGGAAGACAGAAAACACAATTAAAAAATGGGCAAAGGACTTGAACAGACACTTCTCCAAGGAGGACATACAGAGGGCCCAGAAACATATGAAAGGATGCTCAGCATCACTAGCCATCAGAGACATGCAAATTAAAACCACAATGAGATACCACTTCACACTGGTGAGGGTGGCCATGATAAAAAAATCAACAAACCAGAATTGGAGAGGATGCAGAGAAAAGGGAACCCTAGTGCACTGTTGGTGGGAATGCAGACTGGTGCAGACACTGTGGGAAGTAGTATGGGATTTCTTCAGAAAACTGAAAATGGATCTGCCTTTTGACCCAGCAATTCTGCTGCTGAGATTATATCCTAAGAGCCCTGAAATACCAATCCAAAAGAACCTATGCACCCCAATGGTCATAGCAGCACAATTTACAATAGCCAAGTGCTGGAAGCAACCTAGATGCCCATCAGCAAGTGAATAGATCAAAAAACTATGGTACATTTACACAATGTAATTCTACACAGCAGAGAGAAAGAAGGAGCTCCTACCCTTCACAACAGAATGGATGGAACTGGAGAGCATTATGCTAAGTGAAATAAGCCAAGCGGTGAGGGACAAATACCATATGATCACACCTTTAACTGGAACATAATCAAAAAAGAAAAAAGCAAGCAAAATATAACCAGAGACATTGAAATTAAGAGCAATCTAACAATAGCCAGAGGGGAGGGGTGAAGTAACGGTGGAGAGAAAGCTTTTCAGGAACTACTTACTATAAAGAACACACGGACAAAACCAAGAGGAAGGGTGGAAACAAGGAAGGGAGGTGGGTTTGGCTGGGGTGAGGGATGGTGGGGAGAAAATGCAGACAACTATAACTGAACAACAATAAAATAATTTATTTAATTATGTACTTGGGGAGGGGGAGGGCTGGGTGGTTGGCCTGGGCTGGGAGTAAAAGACAGAAAATTGTACTTGAACAACAATTAAAATTTACAAAATTATTTTTTAAAATTATGTATTTGGGTATATTTGCTCAACTTTGTATCCCCAGCACCTAACATGGTACACAGCACAGAGTCATCCCTTTAAATATTTATTCTCATTTAACAAATAAATGAATATATACAGTGCTTCATACTCTTTTAAATTATATTTTATTGTTTATGCTATTACAGTTGTCCCAAAATGTTTCCTTTTGTCCCCTTCGACCCAGTCCCCCAACATGTTCAGGCAATCCCCACACCATTGTCCATGTCCATGTGTCATGCATATACGTTCTTTAGTTAATATATTCCCTATGCTGTGCTTTACATCCCCATGATTATTCTGTAACTATCAATTTGTTCTTCTTAATTTCTTCACCTTTTTGACCTATTGATCCAACCCCTTTTTCCATTAGGCAACCATCAAAACTTTCTCTGTATCTATGATTCTATTTCTGTTCTACTTATTTGTTTATTTTATTTTTAGAGTCAGTTTTTGATAGATATGTATTTATTGCCATTTATTGTTCATATTTTTGATTTTCTTCTTCTTAAAGAGGACCCTTTAACACTTCATATAATACTGATTTGTTGATGATGAATTTCTTTAGCTTTTTCTTGTCTGGAAAGCTCTTTATCTGCCCTTTGATTATAAATGACAGCTTTGCAAGGTAGAGTAACCCTGGTTGTAGGTCTTTGTTCATCACTTTGAATATTTCTTGCCAATCCCTTCTAGCCTGCAAAGTGTCTCCTGAGAAATCAGCTGACAGTCTTATGGGGACTCTCTTGTAGGTAACTAACTGTTTTTCTCTTCCTGCTTTTAAATTTTTCTCCTTGTATTTAACCTTTGGCATTTTGATAATGATGTGTCCTAAAATGGGCCTCTCTGGGTCCATCTTCTTTGGTATGTCCTATGCTTCCTGGATCTGTATGTCTATTTCCTTCACCAAGTTAGGGAAGTTTTCTTTCATTATATTTTCAAATAGGTTTCCAATTTCATGTTCTTTTTCTTCTCCTTCCAGCATCCCTATGATGAGAATGTTGGTATACTTGAAATTGTACCAGAGGCTCCTGACACTATCTTCATTTGGGGGGATTCTTTTTTTTTCTTGCCGTTCTGATTGGGTTTGTTGTTGTTGTTATTGTTGTTGTTGTTGGGGTTTTTTTTTTTTTTTTGCTTCCTTATGTTCCAAATCACTGAGTTGGTTTTGGCTTCATCCATTCTACTGTTGATTCCCTTTTGTAAATTCTACTGTTGTAAATTTTTCTTTATTTCAATTAGTGTATCCTTTTTTTCTGATTGGATCTTTTTTATGCTGTTGAAGTCCTCACTAAGTTCTTTGAGCATCTTTATAACCAGCGTTTTGAACTCTGTGTCGGATAGATTCCTTTTCTACATTTTGTTTATTTCTTTTTCTGGGGTTTTTGTTCTGTTCTTTCATTTTGGGCATGTTTTTTTTTTTTCTCTTCATTTTGGCAGCTTCCCTATGTTTATTTTTATGTATTAAGTAGAGCTACTACATCTCCCAGGGTTAGCAGTGTGGCCTAATGTAGTAGGTGTCCTTTAGGGTCTGGTGGCACAGCCTCCCTTATTACCCAAGCTGAGTACTCAAGGTGTGCCTACTGTGTGGGCTGTGTACACCCTCCTGTTGTAGTTGAGCCTTGATTGCTGTTGGCACATTCAAGGTTAGCCACCACTTGTGTTCTGTCCAGAGTCACATAGCATTAGTTAAAAAGTGATCTGCAGATGGCTGCTACATGTGTTGAGCTTAGAGGGGCCCAGGAAAGGCCAAGCTGTGAACCAAGTGTGGTTGCTGCTAGTTCCAGGCCTGGGGAAACTTAGTGAGAGGTATGGGGCTCACTGAAGCCAGATGCTGCTTATTTGAGAGAACTTAGGAAAATGTGAAACATGATCCAAGACCAGCTATTCAAATAGTAAAGTCACTGGAAACAGCTTGGGTGGGCTCAAAAGTTAAGTGGGACAGGCCTAAAGAAATCACCAGGGCAGGGTAAATAGTGTAAGCCAGGTGGATGGAGTATAAGATATGATGCCTGCCTGCTGGCTCTGAAGTGAGATGGCTCAGAAAAGGAAAAGAGGCCTCTGCCAGCACTTCTGTTGGGACAAAAGCTGCCCCCCACCTCTCACCCTGATGCTGGAGAATCAGTTCTTCCCCCTATATCTCTGATGCCTTTTAATCTCCTACCCTGGCACTAGAGCCCAGAGAGAGTCAGTCTAAGTCTGTAGGTGGGCCCTTTAAGAGGAACTGCCTGGGGCTCTAGAAATTTGTCTTCCACAGCCTCAATCTCCACTTTTTGCAGCCAGAAATTATGGAGACTTCTTTTCCTGGCACTGGAACCCTGGGCTGGGGGCGGGGTGAGTCTAGTGTGGGGCTGGGACCCCTCAGGGTGAGATATCTCTCTTAATTTTTATCACCATGCATGGGTTTGGGACCAGCCCATTCCACGTCACCACACCTCTTAACAGTCTTGATGTGATTTCTTAATTCAGTAGTTGTCAGGCTTACATTCAGCTCAATTTATGATGGTCTGAATAGTGGTTATTCTATAGTTTGGTTGTAATTTTGATGTGGTTATATGAGGAGGTGAGCCTTATTTACCCATGCTGCCATCTTGACCAGGAGTCCCCCCAAGTGCTTCACACTTTTTAAAGAAATTCTGCATTTGTGGTCTCCTTGGACTTTCCACTAACCCTCAAAGAGAGGCAGGGAAGGGTCCGAGTTCCTTACTGGACTAAACACCCCTCTGTCTTCATCAACAGCTGCCAATCATGGGATACCTTTTGAGTTCAAGGATGATCACAGGATCAGATTGGACCCAATAAAGTATTCTTGGTGATGCTGTAGTTTTACAAAACCACCAGGAAGCAGAAAACAAGTGCAGTTATTTCAGTCAGTGGTAGCACTGCTAGAAAATTTACCAACTCCTGGTACTGAAATTCCAGAAGCTGCCCTTATGCAATCCTTTTTTGTCTTCTGTTTCAGTTCCTTCTGAAGAATGTTTGAGTCACATGATATAGGAGATAGAGCACTGAACTGGGCATCACCAGCCCTGAGCTCTAGGTCTGTCTCTGCCCATAGTAACTGTGGGCAAATCTGTTCATCTCTCTTAGTCTGTGTTTCCATATCTACTGAAGGGGAACAAGTGGTAACCTGTTCTGCTTACTTCATTGGGTTATTGAGGCAGAAATAAGATGATTTCTGCAATGAGATTTTGTGAACTACAAACCAAATGCAAAGCCATAGTATTCCATACCCTCCAGGCAGAAGATCACTTCTCTCGGTGTAAAGGTAAAAAATTTGGTTAGACCAAGCACCCCTCCATGTGGCCAACACCTAGTAAATAGGCACTATTTCACACTTGCAAGGTTCTCCACTTATATCCTGAAACTTTTTGCTTTTGACCTACTTCACAGTCTACTTCCTGACCTATTGGTGATCTCCTTGTTCCTTAACCTCTAGACATATTTCCTGGCTGTAGTCTGAAGTTCTGTCCCCATAGCTGACATTTGATATTGCTCCTCAAGGACTACTGCTACCTTTGACCAATGAGTGTGGCAGGAACTTCAACTTTTCTAAATACTTATAGCAAGGTTGGGCCTCTGAACACCAGGCAGAGGCTAGCCCCATAGTCAAACGAGGAAGTCTTCCTTCAGTCAGACTTTGAGTCATGCCCTTTTATTCTCTTTGCTCAGAACATGGTTTTAAAAGCATTTTCTATTAGTAAATACTAAGTCATGATGACAAAATCCAAAAGCAAAGCATGGGGGCAATTCATGCTGGGAAGTATCATTAGCTTTTTCTAGCTATATTATTTTTACATTTATAATAAAAGAATTCTCATGGGGTTGAATCACTGGGCAATGCTTCCAGAGCTTAAGCCCCTTTCTCTCTCTAGGAAAAACTGAATGGGAAGAAAGGAGCAAAGATTCCCTTCTCCTGCCTGATGTAAATATTTCACAGGCAATTGAGAGTTTATTCCCTTCACCTCCACCAAACATTTTTTCAGAACCTTCTTTGGCTTCAAGGGTTTTGTCCTATTTCTGCAGGAGCCCACAGAAAGCACCTTCTAGGTCCTGAGAGACAATGTGCAAGTCACAGGGAGCCAGGGGGTGGGGTGTTCTTAGGAAAGTAAAGTCACAATCCTTCCTAAGAAAATCTGTGAAGAGGTTACATGAGGGCTGGGGGAAACTTGCTCTGGTTCTCAGGTAATTTGGTTCTTTAAGTCCTATTGACCAGCCTGGTTGCATCAGGTAAATGAGAAAGACAGAGGAATCCCTGGACAAGCAAACGCAGAAGCACCTCCCCACACTGAAGCGTCCCAGATGCAGCCAGAGCACACTTCTCCAAAGACCTGCTTACAGTACCAGGCTGCCAGCTGCCACAGCTGTATGCCTTCCAGCTCCTCACAGCTGGCTTTGCAGATAGAAATGGCTCTCTCTATGACAGTTTGCCAGAAGATACTGTTTTGGATGTACAATGTGTTAAAATGTGATTCAAAAAGTATCTATTAAAGTAAATGAATTGCATTGTTTAATATAAAGGTATGCTTGGCCCATCACAACTAGGATGTACTAACTCAGTGAATGGAAGATTTGTCCTGCATTTCTTTGTCTCTCACCTTTTTTCATGCTGAGTGAAGAACAGTTGGAAATACTGTAAAAGTGTTTTCCCTAGGGTGGGGAGGGGCTCTAGAAATCTCATCACATGGGCTCACTTTGTGTTGAGTGGTGCCTACGTGTGTGGGTACCTGAGTTTAATGTGGAAACTACCTGGGGGCACATGCACATCTAAAGTTATGTGTGCGTGTGCACAAAACATGCCTCAGAGTATTTTCCTAATATCAATCATGTATATTCTATATTCAAAGTTTAAGATCCTGCAGGAAAAGAAAGGGTCTACAGGACTTTTCCTCATGAAAAGATCCTAGAAGTTGAGTTTTCAGCTTTTATGAAATAGATTTGGTTGGGTGCAAGATAACGACTGAATTAGAAGTGAGTCGTGGGGCAAACATGACTTGCATTTTTATTTATGTCAGAAGCGGTTGCTGTCATCTGTTCTACCAATATACATTTTAACTATTGACTTCCTGTTGCTCTAAGAATGATGCTTACATGCCCAAGGAAATCTCACAGCATGAAGAGAGATTTGTTGTTGTTTAAAATGTTTTAAATGTTGTAAACTTCCAACCTGCCTGTTTTTGAAGATTATGTAACCAAAAGCAGGTCTGGCTGCCTGCAGCTACAAAAACCAATACTCCAGAGGCAGGTGCTGATGTGAAGGAAAGTGTTTTGTTTTCAGATGCTGACCACCTGGAGGATGGGAAACTCGTGTCTCAAAGTCCATCTCTACCTCTCAGGGGAGGCAGAGATTTTTTTACAAGGAGAGGGAGGGGAAGAGAACAAAGAGATCAAGGGAAGGGATTGCAAAGTTCTCTATATGCAGATGAGCACAGTTCGTTTCCATAAGCAAGTGATGGTCCAGAGTGCATCATCCTGGTTCAGTCATCCCAGCCTCACGTCCTCCTGGCTACAAGGGTGAAGGTCAGCAAATCTCCTGGAACTGGGATGCCTAAAGGCCCTAGTCTGTATCTTTCGAAGTAGGTTCCTAGGATTTTTATACAAACACACTGTTCATCTACAACCCACATATCAGTCAGAGTTCAGTCAAAAGAATGGTGTGCTGGGTTAGAATTTCCTACTGTTGCAATTTTCCACTGTTACAATTAAACTTGTGTCTATGCTAGGCTGTTTGTTCAGAGCTCAATAATTCTGACAGTGCTAGGAAACTTTGAAATATACATTTATATTAGTTTTTTCTGCTTTCCCCCTCATTTTCTTATCCTTCTGAAGCCCCAAGCTGTGGTTCACTTGCTCTTTTTTCCTCTTCTTCCTTCCTCCTTCCTCTCTTCTTTCCTTCCTCCCTCCCTCCTTTTTTTCTGTGCCCTGCCTTTCTGCCTTTTTCTTACTCTCCTCTTTTTCTTTTTTTCTGAGTACTGGCTTCTGTCTCATGACACAGACTGCCTTTTGCCAGATTACATAAATTCCAGGCAGCCTATTCTCTGTCCCTGTGTGAAACACCTTCTTCCAAATGGTGTTTTTCCTCAGATTTAACTCTTCAAAAGTAGCAGGGCTCGGGGGCACTGAGAGACCTAAGCATGAAAGAAGAGAGAAAAGGGGTCCTGTTAGGCAAAATCACAGCCTCCACCACCCCCAACAATAAATCTTACCAAAACCCTGTTCAAATTTGGAATTATTTTCATGCAGCTAAAGAAGGTCAGGTATTCAAGTTGTCTCTTCTGGCTTCTTGATCTCCCACACCCTCTCTGCCACCTGCCTGTCTTCCTCACTGAGCAGAGAACACAGCCAATTATAAGAAGAAAATGAACAACATAAGAAAGGACTTGACAATCTAAGCAAAAACAATAAAACATTTTGAAAGTTTGGAGTCAGGTAGAGAAACCAGAAACAAGCTGGTTAATCATTTCCCTGCATTGAAAACCCTTTGATGTCCTGAGCCACTTGCTCAGGCTGTGAATTCTGTCCTGTGGGGAGAGCCCCAGCCTGGGCAGACTCCACCCATGGTCATCCCTTCACTGCCCTGGTGGGAAGGGGAGTCACGGGGACCCTGGGGAGGAGGAGGAGGCAGGGCAGACCCTGGGGACCATCGGACATACAGCCCAGCTCCGCACCACAACTAGAGGTTTGGTCTGTTCATTGTGAAGTTTACCCACAGTCACAGAGTTGAAATGCCTAAGTCTAATGCCACTTCCCTATCCACATGCTTGGCTAAACATCCTTGGGTTTTCAATAGACCTAAACTCTTGGCACTATGGAGTCTGGATGTTTTCCATTCCCTTTTTTTCGATTTTTAAGTCTCAACTTTCTCATAAGTCACTCACATGTCTTACTTCCTCAAAAGAGAACTTTCCTTCCTCCTTGTCCCTTCTTTCCTTCTTACCTCTCTCTCCCATTGTTTTGCTTTTTTGCTTTATTTCACTTTGGGGAACAGGGTAGGAAAAGCCCTCAGAAACTCTGCTGAGGGGCGCACCCTCACGGGGGTGTTCCCATGGGGAGTGATGTGGGCGGGCAGCATGGGCAATGACTCAGCCCCTCTCCCCAGAGAACAGAATGCTCTTTCCCTGCAGATCCCCAAGTTATTTTTGCTGTATTTGTTGAAGTAGCTTCAGAAATCTACAGTCTAATTCTTATGTTGGCAGTGGTGAACAGGTCACAGGTGTTAGACTCATGGGGTCAGACAGGACAGCAATTTCAATTGAGTTCTGGCTGGGAAAGGGTTTGAAGCCAAGACTCAAACTATAAGAGAAAGATTATTTTAAAAGTCACGGAGGTAGAAGTAAGTATTAGAAGAATTGGGCTCAGGAAAAAAGTTACAGAAGCAAAAGAGGGTCCTTGGAGCTTGAGAGAAAGAAAGAGAAGGAAAACTGCCAGGGGGCAGCAGGTGGGGAAAGAGGAGAGCTTGCTCCTTAGAGAGAGCAACACCCTACCCCAGTCTTCTGTCCCAAAAGCATTTCAAAGTGGGGATTTTAGGGGAGATCCCAGGGGAGGATCTCAATAGATTATTCATCAGCTTTCCAGGTGTGTCCTTTCAAGGTCATGGTTTCCACTGATTGGTCAGCTCCAGGGCAGGAGGCCCTTAGTCAACGCAGCTGGTCCTGAGGTCAGCTGTGGTGTCACTTGTCCAGTTTTGCTGCTTTTCTAGGTCTGGAGCTGAAGCACAGCTGAGACCTTGATGTTACCCTTAGGGGTTAAGGCTTCAGGAAGTGGTCATGAAAAGGCCTGGATGGGAGCCTCATGAAGCCCATCTCGGGCCCCTTGTTTCTTCTCCAAGGGGGTCTAGTGCATGACTAGTGACATGCCAAGAGAAGAAAGGTCATGAGGGTTTAAACCATATGACCAGTGATATGAAAGGTGAGGGGTCCAAGCTGCATGACTAGTAATATGTTGAGAAAGGAAAGGTTATCGAGGGGAGAGGTCTTTGCTTATTCAGTTATGCACATTGTTAGGCACCCAGGACTTTCTGCTTTGCTTACCTTCTGTGCCTGGCCCTTCGTCCTGGCTCTGCTCATGTTGGGCTAACTAATTATCACACTTAACCCTACTCTTGTCTCAGGCTTTGGCACTGAACGCAGTCTCCAAGTGTTACCCTTGAGTGGCAAATGGATCTCTTGTCCCATTTTGTTTTTAATATTGGGTTATCCCTTTGTACCCTTATAAACGCACTTCTGGAAATCCTGCCCCAGCCAGTGTTTACCATGGCCAAGTTCCTTAGCTTACTGCCAGCCAGACCTGGTGTTAACTTAAACTTGAGAGGCTTTTTATAGCGTGCTTCCACTTTTTAACTATTCTGAGGACTTTCCCCCTAGAAAGTCCAGTGGACTTGCAAAGTTCATCATCTCAGCAACGAGCAGAGCAGCAAAGGTGTGTATGTATACCACACTTGCATGCACACACAGACTGTGTCTCACTTAAAACAGTGGGCCAACCATTGTAAGTGAGCCAGCAAGTATGTAAATATTTTTCAGAGAACCAACAAGTTGTGAAAACAAAGAAATGGTCCAATAACTTTGGGGGTTCTTGTTTACTTTTGTTTTTGTCATTATAAAGTCTGACTCTATTCTCATTGAATGTTCCATGTATCATGCCACATTCTAAGGGCTTCCTCCACATTATCTTACTTACTCTTCAAATGATCCTACGAAGTAGGTACTATACAAATTAATTTTATAGATGTGAAAACTGAGGCCCACTTGGCCCACTTATGTCACTTGCCTGATGTTTATGGTTATTTGCCTATGTCTTCAAGTATCTTGTAAGAAGCAGAACTTCTCTTTCTTACCCTCTGTCCACCCCATGGCCTGTATTATCAGTTCTGCACTCAGCGGATGCCACATTAAAATCAGTGAATGTCCAATACCCAAGAGGAACACTATAAACCAAAGACCAGAAGATATCTAGGCAGGTTATGCTATGCTTCTTTCCAAACCCACTGTCTTTAGAGCCCCACATGCCACCCAGAGTGGCGGTGATTCCGTAAGAGGTGAACAGTGAACTTGGTGGTGTCTCATTTTAGATCTCAGTGTCCTAATTTGGAATTATGAACCCAAAGCTATGAAAGTATAAATAAAAATATTCACCATCCTTTGTCAACTAGAAATGTTGTTGCCCTTCTCATGACTTGAATTATGAACCTCTCCATCTGTGTGAGAAAGAAAGTGATGGTGTCATACATCTGCAGGAGCTATCAAGTCAAACAGTCCCTGGGTGTTGCCTTTGTTCCAGGGCCCAGCACCCTGATTCCATATCTGATAGCTCTTTATGCCTAGAACCCAGGTATTGCAGGCATTCAGCCTATCTGTATCACCAAAATTTCTCTTTCTTTCTAACCCCCATTTCATCTGTCAGAGCAATAGGACCAAAGTCAAGCCACTCTTCAGTGTTTCCCAGTTGAGTGGAAACTTTGTATTGCAGTCCCTGTATCTTGCCAGTTTATTGGAAGCTTTGAGTGTATTTCTGAATTATTCCCAGATTTACGTTGTTGCCTCCATTTCTAGCTCAGGCTTAAAAGAAGCCCCTTGCCTGGTTCTCCAGGTCAAGTGAAAGCGCTTGCTGTTACCCATGGTGGCTAATTAATTCAATCTTACACCTAAACATGGAGTTTGTTCATCACAAACTGAATAATTCTGGTTTTATCTATTTTCAGAGTCTATGGACAGCCAGAAGCAGAAGCTAAGCCAGATGCTAAGCAGCAGAAAGGGCACAGGAAAGAGGAAGGGTCTCTCTAGAAACACTCAGCTATTCCAAAAAGGGCTCTTCTGAGAAGACAGTTCATACAGACAGTGCTCTTCATTGGAATGAGAGCCAAGAGAGATGGAGAAAGATGAGACAAGGTGGTCCTAACAGGTGGGAGGCTTCAAGACACAGATGCAGCATGAACAGAGAAACAGAATGCACGGCAAAAAGACATAAGACACAAAGAAAACATGGCTTTAAATAATTACAATTCAAAGGTATTTATGCATGAGATGTCTCTCTTCTGTCCA
>PVKM010032737.1:0-16273 GCA_004027735.1 Carollia perspicillata
TGAGTAACTTTTTTTTTTAAATGGAGGCTCTGTTGGAGCCTCCATTTTCCGACTTTGTCCAAAAAAGAGGTAAAACTACAAATGCCATGTACTATCTCAATCATTCAGAAGAGAGACTTTAACATTCGCAACAGGGGAGTGGGAGGAGGCAGGGGAGGAGATAGAATAAGTAGCATAGATGGTGGGGAGAAAATAGACAGGGAGAGGGCAAGAGTAGTGTGGGAAATGTAGAAGCTAAAGAACTTATGACACATGGACATGAACTAAAGGGGGGAGTGTGGGTGGGAGGGAGTGTGCAGGGCAGAGGGGAATGAAGGGGGAAATGGAACAACTGTAATGGCATAATCAATAAAATAGATTTTTTAATTAATTAATTAATTAATTAATTAATTAAAATAAAGAAAATTAGGAAAGCCCATTTTAGAATAAAGAGCAGTTCTGTAAAATGGAAAAGGTTTAGCTTAAAGAAACTCACTACATTTTCACTTGTCTTCCATTTCACTGTGAATAGATAGAAATTTTGTCCCATGCAGGCAGTGGTCTGCAAGCCTGGTCTGTGGGGACCACTGGTTTATGTGACAATTCCGAAAACAGTTTGCTGTGTGGTTTAGGCTGTCAGAATCAGCACTGATGACCCCAAATCCAACTGCCAGCTCCTAAGAGCAAAAACAAAGCTGAGGTTTCTGGATTGAGGGGTGTGTCTCACATGGAAAAGCAGGGCACAATCAGTTTGTACTAGTCTTCTTAAAATGCAAGCGATAAGTCACAAAGGATCCTAGAACAAATGGTCTCATATTGATATATTCATGTTCAATAATTTCATATTTAGTCTAGTGGGTTAGTGATTTTTTTCATAAAAGGAAATTGCAGCCAAAGCTAATTGCTCAATCTGAAATGTATCTGGACATTGTTTAGATGTTGGAAAGGAAACAGTAACATTGTAGAATTTTAGCAAAGAGGAGGACATTATGTTTTTAAAATGTAAATGAATAGAAAATGTGGCCCTGTATGGTTTTCAAAGCTTTGATGTGTATGGTCTGAGAAAGAGCACCCTTATTTTGAGCGCTCCTTGACATTTTTCTTATTTCTAACATGTGAAAGGAAATTCATCAGCACAGGCTCAATATATTCCCATCCATTGATTTGTTAGCCAATCAATGGCCACTGAAGTCTGAAAAAAATAACACCCATTTCTATGAACCTTTCCAAGCGAGGCCAAGTTCAGCTAAGCTAATAAAGAGAAAAACAGCAAGGACCATCTGGAAAACACTTCCGGAGTCACAAAAGATAGTGGCAGCCTTTGCCCAACCTGCTATAAATAAGTGTCTTAGGGAAAAAAAAAAACCACCCAATTTTCAAATCTGTTTCTACTTAATACAGCTGCAATACAGTTTATTTAGCTTTTCTCTATGGCAGGAAGACTGCCTTTTTATGACAAGGGTCTAAATGTTTTTCACAGCCACTTCCATTGCCATTATTTTGAGGAACAACATACCACAAGGACCTGTCTGTTTGTTTCTGCAGCACACAGCAGTGGCCCCAATGGCCTCTGCACCATGAAACTGGCCTCCAAAGGCCAGATTTATGGTCCTGTTTCCTCTCCCAGTGTTGCAAACATCACCCAAATCCTGGCCTGCAAGGGGCTGGCAACTTAGAATGACCAAGTGTCACATGCAGCAAATCAATTATTTATCTGACTGGACCCAGCACACTGTGGATGTCTGCCAGCTCATTGCCTCTTCTTCCCGATGACAAGGAAGGGTCAAATTACTCTTCAAATGAGGCTAGTGCTTGCCAATGAAGGCTTGGCAAACCGCTACACATTCACCTTTCCATCTTTCCTCACTGCAAAGCTTGCAAGGGAATTTTTCTACACATGACACTCCAAACTCCTTCAAGTCACTCTTTGGGGAAAAGGTCCGCCTACCTTGGAAAGCTACAAAATGAAGTGGCCCCAGCTGTTGTGTGCACTGAATATCTGCCCATACACTGAAGCACACCTAAACCGCCCATCCCACTCCGAAGACTGGAAAGGCGGGGTTGATCCCAGGACCTGTCCTATGTAAGGAGTGATCTACCTCTCTGTTCTCCCTCTGTCCCCTAAGCACCCATCTCATTTCCATGCATGGGCAGGGTAGGGTTTGACACCCATGACACCTTCCCAGTGAATGCATGCCCCTCCTTTTCTGCTTTTCCAGGGACCACCAGAAAGAAGATGGCTGGGAGCATGTCTTGATGGCAGCATTTCATCTGTTGCTGCAGACTGCAGGCAGTATCAAGTTCGAGGTGCCCGAGGAAGCCCTGCTGACATTATCTCTCCTAAGGAGAATTGCTGCAAGGAAATGAATGTGTGTAAGGGGGGTAAAAATCGGGAGGGGTGGTAGAGACCCCCTGAATTTGAATTTCCAGTCATTTTGAAAACTACTCCATTCACCCACCATTGACTTTCTTTCTCAATAGTATTGAAATTAGCAGTGGGTAGTGGGCTCCCACATTCTGAAATTAGTTTATTCCAGCGTTATGAGCAGAGTGCTCTCAAGTACATTAAGGGGTTAGATTAATTGGCTCAAGTTTAAGAAGCTACAGGAGAAATGATAGTGGAGAGAGAACAGAGGTGGAGGAAGATGCCTAATGGCTCTGAAAGCATGCCTGGGATAAGGTACATATTAAAAAGGAATTAGGGAGGAATAAACCTGTTCTCTTTATGAAAAACCAGAGAAGCCATTCGTTATTACAATGCACCCCCCCCAATTACCTATTACTTACTCGATGCCTGCCTTTAAGAAAAAGACTCTGCTCATACAATCTTAACGATCCTTCCACCAACCTTAGAATTAAATCAGGCACATAACTCACTTCCAAATGTTAATTAATAACCCCCATGAATTGTATATATAAAAGTCAGAGGGAGAAGTTGTGTCTTTTATTATTTTAAATTGAATTTTCCAAAAACCACAACTTATTTATTAAATCTTGGTCTAGACCAGTGGTACTCAATAAGGGGTGATTTTGTCCCAGAAGGGATATTTGGCAAGGTCTGGAGACATTTTTGGTTGTCACAGCTAGGGTGGAGGGGTGATGCTACTGGCATCCAGTGGGTACAGACCAAGGATGCTGCTAAACATCTTACAAAAAATGCACAGGAAAAACAGGAAAAAATGTACTCTAGATAAAGCCGAGTATGCTTGGCCTTTAATATTCTTATTATTGGTAGCTATCAAAGGCAGAAGATCCAATTGTCTTTGAAATCTAAAGTTGGCTTACATATATGTCAACTAAGAACATATTTACTCCTTTCAGAATAAATAAAATAGGGTCTCAATCTGACTCTAGGAATAAAGAAACACTGTGACCACGGTGGGGGCAGGTAGCATACATTTTAAATGCATATTTCATCAGCCTAAATGGATGGAAATTAATATCTCACAAAATAAAGTGAGTATCTACTTATGTTCCATACAAAACCAAAATCAATACATTGTATCTTACTTAACCTGCAATTAGAGCTTAAAAAACAACTAAAACAAGGAAATGCCATTCTTTCCCACTTCTTGCTAGCTGGGTACACTTTTCTGAGCAAGAAGCATTAAAACACAAACAAGCAGACAAAAACCTTTTTTAAAAGCAGATTTTTCCAGAGCATAAAAGGCTTCCTGAACCATTCCATTTTATTTACTGTAGATTCAATCAGTCTTTAGTGAGCAAAACATGCAGCCCATTCTCTTGGTTATGCCTGCCTGGCTTTCCAAATGCCCTCAAAACTGGGATGATGAATCACATACCTTGGCCCCACTGTGCCAATTAATAGTAAGCAAAGAATTCCACACAGCTACACAAGACTTTCTGTTCTGGTGTGTGTATGTGTGAGAGAGAGAGAGAGAGAGAGAGAGTGTGTGCCTGTAGGGGAGGCGTCTGTGTGTGGGGGAGGGGAGTCCTTCAGCCAGTTGTTTGCACACAGTCTTAAGAGCAGGTGTTGAGATTCTCTAAAATTTCTTTAGTTCTAGAACATTCTGTGTGGCTCTGCAGTGTCCCCAGCATGAGGATGGGCTTTGGTGAGGAAAAATGTATATACCTGGAGTTGGCCTAGAAAGAATGGAAAGAATGGCTAACACTATACCATTTTGACCCTCCCAGGCCACCATTCCTTTCTCTGAATTATACAGCCAAAGTTGCCATACACACAAAGGCAAAAATAACAACAACAACAAATTGCCCAACACACCCAGTCTTGGCTGCCAGCAAGGCCTGATTCTGCTTCTGAAAAGGAACAGTTGCTACAGTGCAGCTGGAGGAGCTTTTCCAGGGGACTGGTAATACCCTGGCTGTTAATGAATTATTTTTCGCCAGAATGTCGGATTCTTCCTGTGCTCCAGTAAACAGTCTGCTTTTGCCATGGGAAACAAAACCATCTCCTTCCGAGGAGCTCAAGGAGGTCAGCCAAGGGTCCCCCTGTGGGAGCAGCCCCCTTAGGAGCCAGAGACACAGGCACCTAACCTATAAATCACCACAGCCCCGAATTCATTATTCCAGCTCTTTTTCTGTACTTGGGCCATGCCCAGTACCAGGGAAGGGCCTAGGAAGACCCACAGTGCCACTGCCACACCCCCTGAACTGTTCCTTGGGCAGGTTTCCATATCTTCAGCACCACAACGTGTGAAATTGGGCTTCCTTGCATGTCTCTCTCACAGAAACTGTATTTATCTCCTTGCTCTTGCTTTCATCAAGCTGTCAGATGACTATGTGTCACTTTTTCCCTTTTTCTTCTTTAAGATTGGCCCCAGCCCCAAATAACCCACTCTCAGTATTAAAGTGCCTACTTGGGACAGTATTCTCCAAGCATAAATCTCTTGGAAGGACATTATTTGATCAGGTATCAGGGAAATCAGTTGCTCAGCCAGGAGACAACTCTTCAATGGACAAGGACATGGGCCTGGGGAAAGGAAAGGAGTCACTTTGTTCCAAGCCAGCCCTATCCCCACCCCCACCTTGCTCTCTGGTCTCCATTAAGTTTCAGGAGCCCACATTTCTAACTGAACAAACATTGGTAGGCTTGATAGGGAACTCCCAAAATGGCACCTTAGCTATCAAAAATCTAAATTGCCTGATGACAGCCTGATGTGGCTACTGCATCAGCCCCACGTCTCACATCTGCCATGGAGATGGAGTGAATTTATGTCCCCCCAAGCATCTGGAGGTGCCGTGAGATTGAAGGCACAGGTTGGTAGTTTGCTCTGGAGCAGTGCTGTGTAGTAGAAATACAAATGTAATTTAAAAATTTCTAGCAGGCATATTAAAGAAGATGAAAAGAAACGGGTGACATTACATTTAATATTGTGGCTTATTTAAACAATATATTCAGCCCTGGCTGGTGTGGTTCAGTGGATTGAGTACTAGCCTGCGAACCAAAGGGTTGCTGGTTCAGTTCTCATCAGGGCACATGCCTGGGTTGCAGGCCAGGTCCTCAGTAGAAGGTATGTGAGAGGCAATGGCATATTGATGTTTCTCTCTTTCTCTTTCTCCCTCCCTTCCCCTCTCTCTAAAAATAAATCAAATATTAAAAAATATATTCAAAGTATTATCATTTCATCATGCAATTGATACAGAGATTATCAATGAAATATTCTGCATCGCTTTGTTGTACTAGATCATAGAAATTCCGTGCATATATTATCCTTATACCTCCATCCTACTTTGGACTAACCACCTTTCAACTGCTCAATAGCCATGTGTGACTAGTGGCTACTGCATGGAACAGCAGACATAGAACATTTCCATCATCATAGAAAGTTTAATTAGATAGTGCTGTGCTAAAAGACCAAACCATCTGTGGTGACAGGTGACAGCACTATGGACTGTAGAATTATCAGAGCTAAGAATTATAGCAAAAATGGAAACTGCGAGGATTGTGATGTTCTAGGAGCCCCTAGCCCGACCACTAAGTGGAGAATAAAATGAGCTTTTAGAAAGGCCCACCATGCTTGCATAGTGAGTATAGTCATTGCTGAAGCTGGTGGAGCTGCCTCCATCTTAGCTCTTCCGATCTCTTTAAAGTAGGGGATGGGACAGAAAAATCACCACAGTCAAGTACTTTCTTTCAATAACAATTCTGGGTCTGCAATCTAATTTGGTGAAGCAGATACAGAAACATGATCAAATTATGTGCATCTGTGTCTGAGCATGCATGTGTGTGTTCTTGGCTGGAGAAAGAAGAAGGGTCATGGGAGAAATACAGAAGCACTAATGTAGACACCGAAATCACCTCCTAATCAGTGGCTGTAAGAACACAAGAGAGCAGTAGAATCAAGGCGCTCATCAAAAATTGGGAGCCGTGAAGGAAATGCCCTGAGTCTGGAAAGAATAAGATGATGGGCATCTGGGCAAACAATCAGATTGAAAAGGGGAGTGATAATGTGAGGCATTATCCAAAGACAAGAGCTGCCACCTCTACAGCAAGGATGTTACCCTGATCCCTAAACCAAGGTTCCTTCAGAATCCCACACAGGCTTTTTTGTAAAGGGCAGGGTGCAACTAGCCATCTCCCTCTCCCCTCGAGAGCCTCCGTCTCTGAGGTCGCCCTCAGATTCTGACAAAGGAGGCAGCAGAGTCAAAAACACCTTATATATGGATTCAAATATTTGCTCTCCCAATAGCTCCCGAATTTCTAGGGGTTAAGGTTGAAATCTAGTTGGAATGGGCCTAAGGGACTAGCTTTGACAATGCATTTGCATAGCAAGATCCGAGCTCATTTTTATTTAGAGTTTATTTATCTGAGACAGTTAAGAGTCAGAAATATCTACTCACCCTTTCGTCCCACAATGGGCCTTGGATAATTACTTAACCTCAACCTCAGTTTCCTCATCCACAAGGTGGGAATGCTATTGCCCATCTCATGTGGGTTTGTCAGCTTAGAACTACTCCAGGGTACAACTGCAGCATGACACCAGGAACTCCGAGTCCCCAACCGAACATTCATAGCTCTAGATTTCTCCCTGCTGGGTCTCCCTCGACAGTGACTTACAGCTCCCTTCCCAACACCAGTCACTCCAACAGCTCCATCATTTAGTCACTCAATTCTCATTTGTTAAGAAACAATAGAGTATTGGGTATTCCAAGATGTAAAGGCACAGTCTTTCCACTTGAAACAGTTAGGGACTATTTGGGGTCTATCTACTTGACACATAAGCCCTGGGTGACTGGGCTGCATCACTGGTAGTGTACTCTCATCCTTAGGTACCGTATTTTGTGACTGTGTAGGATCTGAGGACTCTAGCCTTTGGGAGAGATAAATAAGAGACTTGGGAGAGACGTAGAGGGACATGTTGCCCCTTTAAATCATAACCACTAAAGCTGGGAATCAGACGTGCAACTGGAAATTTCTCTGAATCTCATATTCCTTATCTGTAAAATAATGTCTTTGTCATGTCATAGATTCCCACATGTGAAGTGCTTGGCAGACAGGGCAACAACACATGTCAATTCCTTTCCCAATTTATTTCCCTCCACTACCCTTCTCCCCCAAATCTAAGGTTAGGGAAGGAGCCAGAGAACAAAAACTTGGCATTTTCTGACTGGAGATTCACAGCACACTACATGTGAGTACCTCCACATTCAGAATACCTCAGTTCTGGGGTCCAGTGGATTGGGGGAGACCACTGTAACTAGAGCTGTACCTGTCTGCAGGGGCTACAGCACTCTCATCAACACCTGGTCACACGTTTCCCATCCTTTTCTTTTTGTTTCTTGTCTTTCAGAGGCCCTGTCTCAGAGGCTTTGTTTTCTGACTGAAGCAAGATTTTTTATTTTATAACTCTTACCCAACTGCCCACCAACCCAGTTCTCACGGTGGCAACTGGCATCACTTGGAAAGCTGTTTTGGCTTTTAATCCCTGGCGGAGTCTGGCTGCTGGAGGTCTGGGGCTTCTTTGCATTACAACGACCCTCCCTGGATGGCTGATCGGTGCTGGTATCAAAGCAGCCAGTACCCTAAGTTCCAGTCTGACTTGGTTCACAGTGCCCTGACCACCTTGTAGATGCCTCTAGTGGGCATCTGTCAGGGTGAGACACAAGTGACTATTTGCAGGATGTTGTGTGTGTGTGGGGGGGGTGTGTGGGAAGGTGGGTGTAGGTTTGGTGGTGGGTGGGTGGCTTCTTTGGGCTTCTAAGGGGCAGAATTGGGACGACACCGGGTTTATGAATCTGTACATTCTAGCCAACCCCCAGTTTTTTGAAAGTGGCACAACTCCCTACATTACCCGTTGAGAAGAAAGGCTAAGGACAAAATTGGGTGAGGGCATAAAGCTGCTCTAGTGAGCAGGCTCCCACCCACTAGCCTCCCCACTGTCTTCCTCCCACATTGCCACCCCTCTACTGTAACAAAGGCAAATCACCACGCATTTTCAAAGTTACCAGAAGTCTCATCTTGCTCAATCAACAAACGATTCTGATGACTCAAAGGGACGAAGACAGGCATCCAGAAAACGGTGGGAAAGATTGACTCTGCAAAGCACAGCAAACCTTGCCCTGTGCATGCGATGCTAAGAATCGTCTCCCTGCTGGCTGCTTTTCTCTCTGTTCTAAAGAGAAGCTTCCAAGAATCAGCTAAATAAAGGGATCACACCAGAGGATGAGAGAGAATGCTAAACCAACAAAAACAAAGACCCAGATGAAACAGAACGAGCCATGAGAATCCGCGGTTATCAAAACTTTGGCCGTACCTATTTATCATCGCTGCACACCCGGGCTCTGCGGAATATCATTCTGTTGATGTCACTTATCCTCAGCAAAATATTTACACATCCTTTAAAATGCCAGATGAGGGAGGCCAGCTCGCGCACCGCCGCAAACCGCCCCGTCGCCGAGTTTGAAAGACGGTGAACGGGGGGCACGATGGAGGGTGGCTCCTGCGGGCACAGGTCGGAGCTATGGACAGTTCCCGGAACAGGGACCCCAGCGCAGCGCCCTGCCCTGCCCACCTCTCCCACACCTGACTCTGCAAGAAGCAGCCACATCCTTGATATGGTGTCAGTACCTCCCCATCCTCCCCCCGCCTTTCTCATTGATTAAGTTCTCAAACCATTGTTAAAGCCGAGTTGCTTTTCCCCGGAAAACTGGGCTGAATTCATTAAGCTTCCCCATGCCACAAAAGGAATATTCATAAAAGTTTGGCAGGCAGAAAAGGAAGCTGACTGCATGCCACGGGGTGGGTGACAATTCGTTCCTCCAAAGCCACCTTCTTCCTCCGTGCCCCATCCCTCTCTCCATCCACCCGTCGTACCCTAAACCTACTCCAGGGACTTCTGATAGGAAAACACAAAGCAGCAGCTGTTTGGCAACATTTCTACCCCTTGCCGGCAACTGTGGTGGGATGCCATTTCCCCACCCAGGCGGAGCTTATCCGGAACAATAGTCGGGCTTTAAATGGCAAACAAGCAAACACATAGAGCACAACCCTAACCCCGAAAAACCCAACAAGGCGAGAAGCAACAACTCCCTCCGCCGCAAAAGGCACCACGGAAACGCACGCAAAAATGCAGCGAGAACGCTGCTCGATGCCTAACATGGCAGAAAGCCCGAGCCGGTGCGGTCACCCGGAGTGTGGGCATTGCGGGGCAAGAGGGCTCTCGGGGAGCCGACGCACACTCACCCGGCTCCGGGAGGATGCGGGGCTGGCCAAGCGTCACAAAGGCGAACCCAGCGCGATCTGGCAAAACCCAACTTTCCACCCGGCTCGCCAGGGCCTCCAGATACGTCAACAGAATCCATCTTTCGAAGGGCCTGGAAGGCGCCAGGTTTTCCCGGCCGGGGCAGAGCGACAGAGCCAGAAATGGCCCCGTGCGGTGCCCAGGCGCAGAGTCCGCTGCGCACCGCCCTCTGCGCCCGGTGCCAGCCCCGGTGGCGGCCCGAAACCCACTTCGGGGCCCCCGCCCTGCTGGCCGGCGCCGCCTCCTGGGCCGTCCCCGGCTCCGCCGGCAAGTGCACGGCGCCAGAAGCGGGAGCAAGAACGGGGCCCGAAGACACCGCACCGGTAGCGGCCTCCGCCAGCGTCCCCGCCCCCGTCCGGCCCTTCCCCCTGGCCCAGGCTCCAGGGCGCCGTCATGCCCCCGGGAGCAGGCCCCTCCCCGGGCTCGGAGCCCCGCTAGGCGCTCCCAGCCCGGCGCGCCCCCTGCGTCCCGTGGCAGGTCGGCACCGGGAGGGCGGGTGGGGGGTCTCCGACCCGCACGGGGGCGCCGCGCCCGCTACCTCGCGATCGCAGCCGCCGCCTCCAGGAAGCCGCGGGGTGGTCGCGGGTACGGGAACTCTCAGGTCTGGCCTGGCCGCCGACCTCCTGAAGCGGGGTATGCAGCGCTGGGAGCTGCCGTCGCCGCTGTCACCAAGCTGCTGTCGCCGCCGCCACTGCCGGTTGTGCGTGAGCGTGTGGGCGCCTCTGTCCGGGCAAGTGTGTGACTGCGTGAGGCGCCCGGGCTTTACTATATACACCAAGGGGTGGGAGGAGGCGGGGAAGGGGAGGGCTTGGGGGAGGTGGCAGAGGAGGGGGATCAGGAGGGAGGCGAAAGGGTACCCGAGGAGGCGGCAGCGAAGGAGGGACAGGTGATCTCGCCCACGGGGAGGGCGTGGCAGTGGGTGGCGCGGTCTAGCCGCAGAAAGGGGCACCCAGAGCATAGTGTGGGGGTCGGTGGTAGGACGCCTGGAAGGGCCAGCGGAGCGGGGACCCTGCCACCTCCCGGTCGGCTAGGGACCATTCCAGACCCCAGGATGGAGAGGAGAGAGAACAGAGCCCAGGAGGAAGTGACAGGCTGACGGAGGTGGGAGAGCTGGGAAGGGCCCAGCAATCACCTTCTAAAATGCCAACTGTGATACATGTCGAAGATCTTTCTCACTAGGTGCGAAATTATTAAAGATAAAATAGTCCAAGGACATAATTTCATTTCATTTCCACATAATTGCTTGAGAGGTGATTCATTTATTAATCTAACATTTATTAAGCACCTAGTGTTTGCCAGACACTGGGCTAGGAACTGGAGTTACAGAGATGATGAATATATGGTTACTAACCCATATATATATATATATATATATATATATATATATATATATATATATATATATATATATATATACTGGTATCAGCAGCACTGTTGATCCTTTTAAAACAAAATAAAAAACCTAAATACTATAAATGTTTTAAGAGTGTAAAGGAAGCAACTACATTGGTTTAATTAATCCCTAAAGGTGTAAAGATTGTTTTCTGCTCATCAAAACAGGATGAAGATATTTGAGAGAGAATGGCAGAGCAGAATGATTTTAATCACAGCAGAGAGAGCAGTCTGAACCTGGCTGTCCTTTGCACGTTCAAACCTCCTCTTGTCTCAACACTGTGAATGGTAACCATGACTCAACCTCTTGCAGAATTTGGGGTGGTCAAACAGAAATACATAGACAGCAGCCTGGCAAGTTTATAATTAGTATGGGAATCGAAAGGCTGTATTCTAATCTTGTGTTATAAGTATAGTGTGGTAGAAAGCAGGGCCACACTATGACTTTCATGGACACTTTACCTTTGTGGACCCCTTCATAAAAAATGGTAAAAATTACATTTTTCTATTGCTTTGGTGTAAAGATGAATATATTAATATTATATATTGAAAATTTTCAACCTAAAAGATCACTTTTTCTTCAGATTTTAAAGGAAATTAAAACATTTCCACGGGCCCCTAAAAGTGCTGTGGGCTCCAGGCACTGTGCCTGCTGCCCCTAACAGAGAAGTCAGCCCTGATGCTACCATTCCTTAATACTGAATTTCCTCTTTCGAAAATGAACACTTAAATTAAGAAGTACCCAATCAATATAAGAGCAGAGAGACATACAGTGCAAGTTTAAGATTTGATAATAATGAATATCAACAGAAAGGACCAATTCCTACTTGTTGCAATCAAGCTCTTGAGTTTTAAACAAGCTCTGAGTAACTAATGACACCTGTGGAGATATTTGTCCGTGAATATGTCTTTAACCACTTTGGTAACCAAAGACTTCCTCTATGAATCGCATAGCTGTTCTCATCAGGTATGTGACAGCTCAGTTACCAGGACATAGCCTGAATACAAGTAAAGATACAGCCAGACAATTATAATAGGGCAAGTTCATGGATGAAAGATCCATAAAGGTTTGGTGTGTATTGAGGGGGTATGTGTGTACAAGGTAGGGATTGATAACCTGGAAGGATATTGCTAGACTATTTCTTTTGTTGGCCTCATCACAACCCTGGGTTAATGTTTGATCCTCAATGACAATTGTGATTCATATTTGCTGCCCCTTGAAGTGTTTACGTTTTCAGGAAAAACTAAATTGATTCAGAATGCTGCATAATAAACAGTCATCATGATTCCCATTCCCAAAGAAATGTATAGTGGCGCCGCTTTGTATTTTCATTGTGGCTGTCCTTGCAGAGAGAAAAGAAAAAGAGCAGTTCAGAAAGACAAGGTCTAGATTGTGATGGAGGAGATCTTTTAGGGTAGAAATAAGGCATGAGCATGGAAGAATTATGTTCAAACAGTTAAAGGGATGGCTAAGAAAATGGAGGTAAGAAAGGACATGCCCGACAGAAAGAAAGAGTGAAAAAAATTCCAAAATTTTCCAGATTTGCTCATGGTGATTTTTAAGACCTGTAATTCTAATATTTGGTGATTTAAAATAAGGACTGAAAAAAAATGCCTATCTCAGATCTGATTCTTTTATCTCTATCCTGCTTCTCTAATACAGCATCTCCTCATAATCTACTTTTCATATACTTGCCAGATGGGCAATTCACTCATTTACCCAATAAACATCCTTTGGGCCCCTGCTGTATGGCAGTCACTGAGCTAAGGACTGTGGTTAGAGAGATGGTTAATGGAGGGTTGCTGAGCCTAAGGAGCTCACAGGCCAGTAAGTAAAGTGTTAACAATGCAGTGTGACATTGTGGTGTATGAGGAGTCATAAAATGGGCCAGGTGAACACCAAAGGAGGGACCTAGTCCTGTACTGGGAAGGAGTAGGGAACAGCATGGGGCAGGGCAGCAGAAAAGATTGCACAGAGAGGGTGACAAGAGCTGAATACTGAGAGATGGATAGGAGTTTTTCAAAGTGAAGGCATTACAAGTGAAGGGAATAGCAGGCACAAAAGCTTGGATGTAGAGGAGGTTGCAAATATTTTATGAGCCTGGAATAGAATCTGTGAAGAGCAATGGGGAAAGGGGGCAGAAAGAAGGTAGGGGTCAGTTGAGATCCCTGGTCTGTCCTGTAAAGAAAATTTTTGTAGTCAGTGGGGAGCCATTGAAGGACTTGAAGCAAGGGAGTGAATGACCAGGGGAAGATTTGGGTTGAGGAATGATCACTACAGTGGTGGGTGTGAAGCACTGATTGGAGAGGGGTGAGACTGGCAGCATGAAAACCATGTGAGAGAGACTGTGGCAATGATCAGAGTTTGAGTCAGGCTAGTGCCAGCAGAGAGGAAGGGTTGGAACTTGAGTCAAGTGGTACTCAGGACATAGAATCAACAGGATTTAATGATGGAGGAAACAAGAAGGAGTTATGGTGACTGACACTTCACTTTCTGAGTCAGGTGACGAGGTAGGTGGGGGTGTGGTCAGTGAGATACAGGTCCCTGGGAAGAGAATCAGATTTGTAGCTAGAAATGATGAATGCTATAGGTCCCTCAGAAGTAGATCCTGAGACAAGGATTTGAGTGCAGACAGTTGATTTGAAAGGTGAAGGAAACACACTAGTAGGGGTGTGTGGAAGGGAAACATAAGGCTGACGGCCAATAGGAGGTATGTAATCAAGGCCAATTACTACCATGGGCAAGTGGAGCTTAATCCTGCAGGCAAACTCTTGGATGTGATACAAAACACCCATTTCAAAATTGTCCCACTGAGAGGATGATGATTTTCTGGCAATTTCAAGCTGCCACCCAACATTGGCAGAGAATCCTTCTGAGGTATAGGAAAAGGATACTGGCTGGTAACTTAGATGTCTGCAGAATACATTGAAATGGTAGCATCCAAGGGATATGGATGGAGCACTGTCAGTGTCTGCAACAGAGAGTCCTAGTTAGGACATCTTGAGTTGGAAGTATCTGTTGGTTAGCCACAGAGAAGTCCAGTAGGCATTTGCAAGAGCAGGTCTGGAATCAAAAGCGAAGCTGGAGACCTAGATTTGGTAGCTGTTGGGACCTAGATGTTGGTCGAACCAGTGGGTGTTGATAAGCTCTGCAGAAGACACATGTGACTTAAGTTGATGGCTGAGCTCATCACCCTTGGCCAAGCCAACATGATTTGATATGATCTGATGTGCATAAACATCATTGTGAATTTCTCCAGGAGTTTCTGGAAGCTCCAATGTTGTAATGCCAGAATGTATCTGGGGAAGGGTCCATTGCTTTCATGAACATCTTAAGGGGTCTATATTTGACTGATGTTGAATGATGTATTTAAAATGGAAACTGTTTTTTCAAAATGTTGTGGTCAATTACATTTAAAGATGACTGAGTGACTGAATGCAGCTGGACATTTAAAAACATAATCACAGTGAAAAGGGATATATACAGGGGGAAAACACAAGGCATAATTAAAACACACAGGACAGAGATCAAACCTAGGTAGGCTCAGGGGAAGAGGGTGGCAACCATTCAGAGAAACAGTCCAGCAAGAATGACATTTTTAGCTAAGGAATAGTCAGAGCCCATGGGGTAAGGGAAAGGTTTTAACTATTTTGATAGAACAGAGAGTTCTTTTTTTATTTTTATGTTTTAATTATATTTCATTGTTTATGGTACTACAGTTGTCCCAGTTTTTCTGATGTGGTTGGCATGGGGGCTTCTGTATTCTTTAGAGATTTCATATGAACTGTATTAGGACCTGATTTTATCCAAAGGGCTAATAGAATTCATATGAAATCTTTGCTAATTTTAGCAAGACTGAATGAAAAGATATGTGAGTTAGTCCTTCAATTAGGCACTCAATAAGCACATCCCAAGCAGCGAGAACACACAGGGTAATAAAGTACTGGCCCTGACCTACACTTGACAATTGAGAAATTGTTAAGAGTCAGAAGTGGGCTCATTATAAAGCGTTCTTCCTGTGGCTGCCCCATTCTGCATTCCCCATTTCTCTTCCCTAACAGAAGAACCACAACGTTCAGGTATCCAACCCTTTCCTACAAAACCATAGACCTTAGAATTTGATCCTAGTTTTAGAGTGGAATCTATTTGATCTGAAGCAGACGCATTTCTCCTGCTATAATTTGGACCAAATAGATGAGAGGAGAGATTTGCTGGGGGCATTATGTGTAAATTCTTACTCTTCCAGGAGAACCACCCTCCTTTTCCCAATGAACGTGAAGATAATGAACTTTCATTTGGAGCTGGCAGTAAAAACACAATGCAGCTGCCCTTACACTTGATTATCGAAACTGGGACACTACTGAGGGTGAAAGGGGTTGCTATTACTAATTATGTGAGGGCCTAAGCCATAAAACTTGGTCTTCCCAGCAAACCAGGATGGATGATAACTATGCCGCTAGCAGCCAGGCCGAGGAGGAACCTGATGTTCTCAAGGAAGCACAACAAAAATAGACAAGGCACCTGGAACTCTGATGATGTTATTGAACTGATAGAACAACCGATCACTTCTGAAGCCCCCTGAACTTGCACTTCCTGTTACATAAACTATTACACTGCTTTATAGGTTAAGCTTCTTTGAGTCAGGTCTCTACTGCTTGCAATTAAAAGCAATCCTAAAGCCTACATGCAGTTGCAGGATTGCTTTTTTGTTTTGTTTTGGTTTGGTTTAGTCCTAGATGGAGTGAGGGCCTTCTGGAGTCAAGGGATGTAACAGAAACAAGTTGGGGGGAGGAAAAAGGTCAGGGATTGATATTTTAATCTGACTTTAGAGACAAGTGAAGGAAATCATCTAAACTAGCACGTGGTTGGGCTGAATCTGGAGGCCACTGTGCACGGGGCAGTTGTCACTGGATCAGCGCCTTAGAGGCACACTCCTGCCTTTGACAGAGTCCAGAGTCAGAGGCATTTGTCTCTGTCTCCTGCTCTCTCACTGCTCTGAGTGACTTTGAATCAGCTCTTTCTCTCTGTGGACTTGGAACCCTTAGCCCAGCAGCAGCCATCTTCCCCCGATGTCGTGTCTCCTCTTTCTGACTTGACTGTGCCACGGCGTACATCTCCCACAGAACCCACCCTCAGTAACTCTTGGTGGAATTCACCATTACCTGCCCTCACATCTGTG
>PVKM010032738.1:0-16295 GCA_004027735.1 Carollia perspicillata
GGAGGAAAGAAACACGCTGAACTGGACTTGAGCTTCCCATTCCCGGCACTGAGAAGGGCTTTGTCTCCTTCTTTACCCCTAGGCCCGTTAGTATGGCTGGTGTCTGAGCCTGGGGTTCTGTGCGATGGCCTCACAGAACCTATTCGGGCATGGATTCAAAAGAGCAATTTCAATTAGTTCCCCTCGAAGGATTGAATACTGTTGTTCCTCACTGGATGCTCTCATCTTTAACAGGTGATTAAGGTCCTAATGGACTCATACAGTTTTTCAGTCTGTTTCAACCGATTATGGCACTGAAGAAAAAGCCAAAAAAAAGAAAAAGTAAAAGAGGAGACGGAGAGGAAAATGGGAAGCAGGAGAAGCTTTCTTGCAGGAATTCTGCAAAACTTTCTCAAGGTGAAAGAGTCTGTTTGTTTGAGTGTTTGTCAGGTTGCTCTCAGACTTTACACCCCAGGTGCATTGCACCCAGGAGGATGCTCCAGCCTGCTTTCCATCAACCTTCTTTCTGGGTTTAAGATTCCAGCAGGATATAGCGTGAACACTGAAGTACTCCCCCACAGGTATGCATCATTGCCTTTGATGACTGTGGTTTAATAAAGAATACATCTGGTCTCTATGCCCAGCACCTGACGCAGAGTTTCATACCCTGTGGAATTTCCAGAATAGGCATATCTTTGTCATGCTAATGAAAGTTTCCTGTGGGCCCCTTAGATGGCTTCCAGATGGGGGCTGGTCACCAGAAAGACCAACCACTTGATTAGAGGGTTGGTAGAGGCCAGCCTTACCACCAGGGAGGAGAGGCTAAAACTGAGTTCAATCATATGGTCAATGAAATGATCGATCATGCCTGCATAATGAAGCCCCAGTGAAATCAGTGGACGCTGAAGTTCAGTGGAGCTTCCTGACTGGTGAACATACTGACGCACTGGCAGGGCGACATGCCTTGATTCTGCAGGGCGAAAGCATAGAAGGTGACCATGCTGACTCCAATCCCAATGTGTGTGTGTGTTTTTCTCCACCAAGCAATTCTCTGACACCTGCTTGGTGTCCGACAATTCAACTCGATTCTGGCACTATCTACCCAAAGACAGCATCAGATTGCGCAGCTGAACAGCTCAGTCCAACAGGACTGCTCCCACTTCGGATGCCAGTTGCCAGCAAGTCCAGGCTGTTATCTGTGCTCCTGACTAACCGTCTATAAAGCAGAGGTTCCCAGGACTCCCTCCTTGTGTTTGATTAATTTGCTCAAGTGGCTCACAGGACCCAAGAAGACCTTTCACTAGATGACTGGTTTATTATAAAAAGACAACACAGGAACAGCTGGGGGGGAGAGGGGCATAGGGCTCCTCTACACAGTCTCCAAGCAGGCCGCTCTCCCCAAATCTTCACGTGGTCACTAATCCAGAAGATCTCTGAATCCCCTTTTTCGTTTTTTTTTTTTTCTGGATTCTTCTTTACATAGTCTCAATTGATTAAATCATGACTCAATGGTGATTGATACGACCTTGATTCCCTCTCCTCTTTCCAGATGACCAGATCTAACAGAAAGTTCTAACCATCTAATCACATGGTTGGGTCTCCAGACAACCAGCCCCTATCCCAAAAGTATCTCCCAAAAGTCACTCATTATCGCAACAAGAGACGTCTTGATTGTTCTCATCACAGGAAATTCCAATTGTTTTCTATGACAGAAAAAGGATAAAGACCAAATACATATTTCTTATTATAAATTGCAATGTTACAAAAGGTCTGTGTCCTGGACACCCCCAAACCTCACCCTATGTGCCTCTTTGATAATAAAACTGTCATATGAAGTATGGGATTTTCAGTGAGTTCTGTGAGTCATCCTCAGGAAATTCAAACCTCAGGTAATTGTAAGAACCCTGGAGTTTATATCCAGTTGGTTGGAAGTGCTGATGGGTTGGGTAGGGCTCCACTTGTGTCTGGCGTCTGAAGTGATGGCATGTTGTGGAGGACTGAACCCCTTATCTTGTGGGGTCCGCCCTGGCCCTGAGTGGTTGGCATTAGTAGCAGACTGTAGTGCACTCCAGTGGGGATTGAAACAGAACAATGATACAGCGAAGCTCGGCTAACTTTTCCTCAAGTTCCCTCTCATCTCTGCAGCGAGGAGCAGGGCTATTGCCAGGACATTTTAGGGGAACAATGCTCAGGGGGTCATGCCCATTTGTCTGCGCAGCACAGCCCAGAACAGCAGCTAGAAGCCAAATGAAATCAGGATAGATTCCTGCTTGCAATAAATCACACTGCCCATAAATCATCAAACAATTCTTGGAGACTCTCTTTCCGGTTCATTTTCTCACCAACCACAGGGGCTTCTGCTGTGGACCCACTGCATCACAATCACCTGGGGCACTTGTTAGAAACACAGACTCCACAGACCCAAGCAAGAATCGCTGAATCTTAATAGAGGATGAAGAGATGAGCAGAAATTAACATTTTAAACAAGCTCTCGAGGCCATTCTTATATACACTAAAAGTTGAAGAGCCTCTGTGTGCCCGAGACGCTCAGTACGGCTGCCAGGTGACAACAGTCCCCTTGTTTCTATGAGATGCTGAGCTCGGACCACGTGATATCTTTTTACTTCCCTTTGGTCTGGATCTTGATTTTTAAATGAGAAATCAGTATTAGCAGGAATGATATGTATTTTCAAGTGTCCCAAATAAGAAAATGTTTATCTGATTACAAGGTAGTTTGCCATCAAACAACAGCCTACGGTAGTGAGTTTGGGGGTTTTACTTAAGCCTCTCAGGGCACTTGAGGTTGTGAGAACTACTGTACCTGTAGACTTAGGCAGACGAGCCAAACGGGTAACAGCTCAGCAGGCAACCTCAAGGGATTACAAGATATATAGTACTTCAAGAATCCTAAGTTCCATGATACAATGTGTGCATGTCTGCATGGCTTCAGCTAACAGCTTTTTTTGTGTGTGTAAATTTTAGATGCAGGAAGATGGTGATATGAAAGTGAAGTAACTAGTCATTTATGAAAATATCTTAAGACTGCAAAATGGTGAAAAAAGAAGGTATCTCAATTGGGAGGCACAGGAAAACAATAGTCAGGAAAGGGAAGAGATAAGAAGCAGGAGGCTGAGGGAACAGAACAATAAAGAGGAGAGTAATTCGAGCTTTGGCATTTTCATCAATGTGTCGTGGGCTATCCTACACATGGGGCATAGATCAAGGTGATTTGGTAAAATGAGACGAGAGTAAAGGGAGCTGAGAGAGGAAATTAAAAGAGGCACCACTAAAGAAAACAATTATATGGCCACTGGGGCCCTGAGGACCCCTCACTGAGAGAGGGTGGGAGCTCGAGCCTGGGAGTCCCGTTTCAGAGACTCGGGTTAATGACATGTTTAAGGAGAAAAGTAGGTGGTAGAAAAATACGTCTCTAGATTTGATTTTGAAAAGCACTCATTATTGTCAAAGTCATCTTTTAGTTTGGTTTAGGAAAGAATGAGATCTAAAACAAAGCCCATTTAGAATTTTTAATTTGAAGAATTAGAAACTCAAGTAAGATAACTCTGACTACAAAGTCACACAACAGACTGTCTGCGTGACATGTGGCCCCATACCCTGACCTGCACTACTGTCCTTGTAAAATGTGTAGTGTTTTTAGAATTAAACACATACATACAGGTTATGATTATTACCATAGCTTTAACAACTCTGGGTTTTGCATGCTGACAGCTATAAACCTATAAGGGGTGGCCATAGGTAGGTTTACATATATATATGTATACTTATATACACACATACACAAACATACATATATATAGCTTTATAAATGACATTGCTTAATGTAGAGACACTGAACGGGTGACATGACCCCAACCTCGGGATGACATGCTGCCTTCTGAAAGTTTCCGGGGTAGCTCCATGCGGCTCTTCCGCACTTGTGCACCAGGCAACTTTCCAAATCTATAGTTAGAGATGGTGAGGGACAGTTACTGGTGTAAGATTGGAGGAGATAGAGAGTAAAGCTCTCTCTCAAAGTGGTAAAAGGTGATGCTTAATATAATTCAGGCATTTTGTGGGGGAAGGACTCTAAAGCAGAAGCAAATTGTTAAAGAGGAAAAAACTAGATTCTAACACAGATTTTTAAAAAATTAACACCTATTCATGTTCTCTTTTATTTTTTATTACCGATGCTGTCAGGACTGACACACTTATGCAGACCCCAATTCTATCCAGAGTTTCCCGTTACTAATATCCCCACACCATGTTGACTTGTAATTCTGCATGTCACTATCTCATCAATGTCCTTCCATGAACCGGATGCAAAAACCCTAAAGATAACATTGGCAATTTAGATGTATCCCAAGAATTCAAGGGCATTTAAACCTCAAAAGCCAATTAATTAAATGAATTGTAATATAATATAATATAATATAATATAATATAATATAAAATAATATAATATATATTTAACTATTATTACTTATAAATCAGATTAGAGCAAAAAATTCAAATGATCTTAATACATACAATATGTCAGATAAATGCAACATCTGTTTGTAACAGGCAATAAAATACAAGCATCCTCGCAAGCACACCTGGGGCGTTTTCAGACTTCTACTTGCCAGCATCTGCCCAAGACCTTTCTCTTGCTTTATAACCAATAAAGCCGGCCAGAAGTGCCAAAGAATGACCCCCTGCCCCTTACTGCCCATCCTCAACAAGGATTCCTAGATTTCTCATCTCTCAGGTTGACTAATTCTAAGGTTTTACACTGATTCTGAGTAATAACTGGCTTTATAAGGCACATTTTATTGGTTTTCTTCTCTAATTTATCAAGCACTTCCTTCACGATGTTTTCTGAGATTGCCTCCCAAATAAACTATTGCTTTTAAATCTTTGTTTCAGAGTTTGTTTCTGAGTCAAACAAGCCAGGGATGGAAGGAAATGTCTTTGCCTTGATAAAGATTTTTTCCAAAGCAAATATTCTGCTTTCAATGATAAAATGTTAAACTTATTTTCTGTACCATCCAAAAAAGTCAAGTGTTCTCTCTATTATAACTTCAATTTAGTATCATCCTAAAGGTCCTAGTTAAGTACAAGGCAAAAGAAATAAGTAAAATCTATAAGAATTGTCATCGTTTGAAAGAAAGAAAACCTGTCATTATTTGAAGAAAACATGATTGTTTAGAAAAGCCAATTATTTGAATTGCGAAAAGATTTTAGCTAGGTAGCTAGATGTGAAATCAATATATTATAAAATCAGTTGTGAATGCAGTGCTCTGGGAAAAAAGTTCATGATGGCGCATGTCAGTGGAACACAGCGCCCAACTGAAACAGCTCCCAAAGGCCAAAGATGGAATGATTTAGCAACAATGTAAAGCAGTATCGAATTATAATCCAAAGTATAAATTAAATATATCTGTGAGTCCACGTTGATAGAAATAAATTATGCAATAAATAAATTAATGAGGGAGAAGAGACAGTCTCCTGTGCAAAAGAATTCCAAATAATTTGTGAAGACATCCAACCCTCGAGAAGGTGGAGCATGACTCTCCACTCATCAGGCTTGGGCTGGGCATAGTGACTTACTTCTGAAGGGTACAGTATGGTAAGGGCACATGGAGAGTAATGTCAAAGGCAGAATCTGACAAACACTGCCTCAGCCAGACAGTCAAGGTCAACTTCCACACTATGTACTCTTTTTAGAATAGAAATGGCACTTTACTTCTGTGGCCTTCCTCCTAAAAACCTATAATCGTGAGAACGAAACATCAAGCCAATCCCTACAGAGGGTTCTACAATGTACGTAACCAGTACTGTTCAAAATTGTCAAGGTCAACAAATCGAAAATGTCCAAGAAACTGTCAGAGCCAATGGAACCTAAGGACAGATGGTGACTAAATGTCATGTGGTGTCCTGGAGACATCCTGAAATAGACAAAGGACATTAGGTAAAAACTAAAGAAATTTGGAAAAAGTACATACTTTGCTTAATAACAATGTATTAATATTGCTTTATTAATTACAATAAATATGCTAACATAAGAAATTAATAATAGTGGCAACAGGGTGCAGAATCTATGGAAACTCTCTGTTCCCAATTTTTCTGTAGACTAAAGCTATTGTAAAATGTAAAACTTATTTTAAAAGTATAAAGATCAGTTGCAATTTAGTATATGCTCAAAAAAACATTAATGAAGATAATTATTAAAAGATAGCTTTTATACTGGCTTCAAATAAAATGAAAGTAAAGTACCAAGGACTTAATCAAGTAATACATGTACACAATTTGTATGGAGAAAATTATGTTGAAGAAAAATTTCTCAAAGACTTAAATTGAAACGCACACCACAGGCGTGGCCTGCAAACTAAAAGGAAAAGGGCAATAGCCTCAGGATATAAATTCTCCCCAAATTGCTCCAGTGATGTGATTCAACTCTAGTCAAAATACCAAACTGAGGGAATTTGACAAGCTGATTTTAAAATTTATGGGGAAGATCAAAGTTATAGGAAGAGAAAAACATTGCTTAAGAAGAGCAAAGTAATTGGATTTGGCTTGTCAGATACCAAGTATTATTATAAACTGTAAAAATTAAGACAGTATAATACTCTCACAGAAATGGATGAACTGAGAAAAACAGAGCCCAGAAACACATCTATAGTCACATGGAAACTGGATTTATACAGCACTTGCATCGCAGGGCTTTGAGAAAACACAGGGACCAAAAATAAATAAATCTGGAACAACTGGTTATCTACACAGAAAAATATGAATTAATTGGACCCCTGTACAATAGTGTAAGACAAAATCAACTCTAGCTGTGTTAAATATGTAAATGCAAAAGGCATAACTATAAAGCTTTGAGCAAAATCTTTTCATTACTTTGGATTATAGAAGATAGCCTTTATGTACAAAACATAAAAAGAAAGATTGATGAAAATGAATATATTAAAATTAAGAACTTTCATACATGAAAAGTCCCTATAAGTAACTGAAAGTACTACATAAGCTGGAAGAAGATATTTGCAAGAGATTAAATGACAATATTTAATATCTGGAATGTAGCAAAGGCCTACAAATTGATAAGAAAAAGACAAATTACCCAATGGAAAAAGTGAGAAAAAGTAAAATCAAATTGATATGTCACAAATGAGGAAATTCCCAAAAGCACACATGAAAAGATGCTACATCACATCAACAATAAAAACTACAGTAAGATACTATTTCAAACCAATCACACTGGTAAAAACTAAAGTATAACAATGTGTAATATTGGTGAGGATGTAAAAGAAGCCAAATAATTCATTATACAATGTTATTCAGAATGAGCTGGAGTATAAATTGTTCCACCATCTTGGGAAAACAGTATGGCATTATCTAACAGACCAAACATGTGTAAAACTTATAACCCCATTGCACTCTAAAATATCCTCTGAAAGATATGTATCACATGTTCTTATGAGCAATCTTTGTAATAGCAAGAAATTAAATACAAAAGAATAAGACAAACTCAAATATTCATCCAAAGTAGAATGAATAAACCAACCATGGCAGTGTTGTTATAGTCGAATATTATACAGCAGTGAAAAATACAACTTTATTCAGTGCCATGGATGAATCTCAGAGACGAAAGCGAAAAGAGAAGGGTATGATGAAAAACACATAGAGTTTAATTCAACTAATTTCAAGTTCAAAAGCACACATATCTAAATAATGCATAATTTAGGGTTATAAATAAGTACGAAACTTACTTATAACTCTAAGGCATAAGGGGTGGAATGTGAAGTGTACTCAAAGAAATTTAAAGCTCAAGGTAACATTTTGTTTATGAATATAGGGCACAGATATTTAGGTGCTACTTACATGGTTCTGTGTTTTTCACAAGCATGTCTAAAATGTTTTGTGTGCGTGTGTCTAAACACTTCTAAAAAATTTTAAAGAGACATTTAAACATGGATGGAACATGAACTTCGGAGCCAAAGTCCCTTGGGCTGTACTTCCAACTGACTCGTTCACTAGCTGAAACTCTGAGCAATTCCCTTAACCTGTCTAAGACCCAGATACCCTATCCTTAAATATGACTAATAAAAACAGCCACTTAACTGCAGAACTTTAGTGGAAAGGACAGAAAGTCAAAATACAAAATCACCTTGCCATAGTGCCTACTGCCAAGTATACTAGGCATCCAACAGATGGTTGTCTCAGCCGCTCACCATTCATTCATTCATTCGAGTATTAAAGAATGAAAGTCGAATTAATCCACTGATAGTAGCCTAAGTTAAAGATAGTCTACATACTTTATTCAGGTTTTCTGGAAACAATACTTCAATCTCATTAACAAATTTAGTAGAAAACTGAGCTCAGGGACCAAGAAGATAGATTTGGTCCCAAATCACTTTTAATCAAACTAAAGCCACACCTCAAAAACAACTTGAATAAACAGCATAAGTAGCACAGAGAAAACAAATGTTTTGCCGTCACACACCCTTGCTCAGGCTGCTGTTTAAATACAGCCTGGGCAAGTTATTTTAAGAAAAATCTCTGGGACTCATTTCTTCATAGGCAGAACAGCGATAACATCGTCTTTGAGTGCAGGTTTGTGGAGCGGAGTGGAGAGAGTATACAGGCACGGCGCCCAGAGGAGCCCCTGACACAGGGCAGGAGCTAAGAAGGGACAGTGGTTAGTAGTTCTTCTTCCTGTTCAGTGATACAGTTAGTAGGTTTTTTAATAACTGCTAAGTATTTTATTCTGTAAGTATGTAAATATTGTACATGTATTTTTAAATTACGCTATAGGAGCGTAGTAAAATGTGGCAGAGTGATTAGAAGAGCGTAGTAAAATGTGGCAGAGTGATTAGAAGCGCAGACACTGGTGTCGGATGGTCAAGGTTTAAATTCTAACTCTGCCAATGACTAGCTGTGTGACTTTGGGGAGATCCTTAATGTCTATTTCCTCATCAGTTAAGTAGAATTAAATAAATGAAGCGATTCTTATAAAGTACTTGGAACTTATATGCATAGTTCAATAAATGTCAGTTATGTTATTAATAATATTACCATTATTACGAATTTGGGGTTGCTGTGGAGAACTTTCCCTTTGGTGAAACTCCAAAAAGTACTGCTGAGTATCAATTGGTCTTATTATTCTTTTAATTAAAGTGAATTCGTGATCCTTTTCAGTTCTTAACACCTTAACGCAAGAAGAAACCCTAAAAGAAATCACCAAAACCAGAGTTTTAAAAGCCTAACCAATAAAAATAAGCAAAAAATTCAAGGATCTTGGTCCTGCAAGGACTTGATTTGGGTTTCATCTTTGGCAAATTTCTTCTCATTTCCAATGCTTCCATTTTCACATCGGGATGCAGAAATAATTATTTTACCGCAATTTTCACATAGGAATTCTTAAAAAGAAGTCTCCTTTTTGCAAAATTTCATCTTGGTTGAAACAAGTTTATAGAACGGCGGCGTGTTCAGGAGTTTGAGATACAGGGTCAGACAGAGTCAGTCTGTGGCCACTGAAAGGTGCCTGCTAATAGCAGCAGAACATCGCAGGTCACCTGAAATAATCCACTTCGGAAATAACATTAGGGTAGAACTCTGTGGCTGATCAAACACTGCGTGACTGCAACATCACTTCAATGCACATCGGGCTCTAAGATGCCCCTCTTTATTTCCCAGAAACCTTCCTTTGAAGCACAACTATACAATTTATTTCAAAAAGTTATCTTTTAAACAGAAACAAGAATCAAAACACCAGAGCTCCCTTAATCCACTTTGAACCAGTAATTCTGGCCATTCAGACACCCATACAATACCTCCGGCAGACACTGCCAAGGACTCTAGTAGGTCTCAAGGAGCACTGGGGGCTGGGGGGGGGGAGGTGCGGTTGTGTTGCCATGACTACAGAGGCCTGAACTCAGCCTGCGGCCTGCCCCTTGAGGTCAAAGTTCACCGTTCTTCCTTCTTGGAAGGCTTTTCTTAAGAGCCTGAGCAAAGACCAGTGGCCACAGTGGCTACTTCTGAGCATCTATTTCCAGCCTGCGTTTTAACAAATAACTTTGTTTTCCTTTGTCCTGTATTAGTTTGCTCTTTTTTTTTTTTTTGGTTCTCTTTTCACTGGTGTAGAAAGTTAGATTTTTTTTTCTCTTTTTCTCACACAGTTCCTCCTCTGTAGATAACAAAGTCCAAGTCCCTAGCCATTGTAATTATTAGCATATTCCTGGAGAAAATTGCAACAGTCTACATTAAAGGACTCCCTGCAGAAATTTACACAGTCGGTATCCAATTTCTCTTTAACTAAAAGGCACTCAGAACAATGAGGGGCTCAAAACAAGAAAAGAAATGGGGAACAAACAGAGCTTTGAGGAACAGCAGGGAGGTTTGCAGTGGTCAAGAGCAGATAGCCAGGCTGAGTTATTTGGATAATTAGTCTTCGTTAGCAAACCGGAAAGAATGATAATGCCCCAACAACCTGTTATAACACACTCACAGATAGATATTAAGGATCATGTCTGATCCAGTTCCAAAAGATTCAACTCTTTACTCTGACTATTCTGGAGTAGAAAATAGATTCTGAGCCTGTGATTTCTCATCAAAATATTTCCAAAACGTATGAACAATTTCATTCAGTCAAGGTGATCCTGGTATCACTGTACCCGTCTCAGCATAAGGAGAGAACCATAAGGACCTATCTGAAAGTCAGGAAGCTTTCACAATGGAAGCAAGGAAACAAAATGCAAATGTAAGAGTTCATTTTAATATTCCGTTTCCAGGTGCTGGAAAATACAAAAGCCGGGCTTACTCTTCTATGGCCCTAAAACCCCCTCAGGGAACATAACTGGCTCCAACGAAAGGAACTTAAAGCTAAATTTATATTTAAAAATAAACTGCACCAGTCTTGAAGAGAGCCCCACCCCTTGTCCTACATCTGGGAAAGGCCACTTCTCATTGTCCAGATTTCTAGCAGCGGTGTAAAAGTTCCTTGTGAAGGACGAGGAAATGCATTCCATGAATTCTCCCAGGGAGCCATTCTGATCTGATTAGAATGTTGCTACTTCTTGACGAAATTACATAGAGGGCTGAGGTGAAGAGGACAGTATAAAAAGAAAATTGGTAAGACTGGTTCTAAGGAGCAGGGTAGTTTAAGCTGTCTGCAAATTCTGCTTTTTAAAAGAGATTGAAAAGTTTTTCACATGGCGTATGCAATGCCAGACATGCCGTGTTTTGTGTGCACACGTGTACACCTCTATGCACAGACACAGGAATGCCGTGGGCAAGGAGGAAGCATGGACTCATTACCATCCCCTGAAAGTTGTCCTCAGCACCATCTCAGGGCATGATGCTTCAAAATAATTACTACCACTTAATTAGAGTAAGAAAAATGATCGAAAGTAGAGGAATATGCCTCGTGTTCTTTCAAGGCACTGTTTAATAGACACACTCAACCATCATTTATTCTAGAGGACGTGCTTGGTTTGACTCACTGTGTGTTACTGAATAAACACAAAACATTTCTTAACTTACAGATTTTGGTCTAATTCAAATGCACATAGTTTTGTCAGGTAAAAAAGGTAACCCCTACGCATGGTTGCCTACGACGGAGCATGAGCCAGGTTGGCATTTAACCTAGTATTCTGTTCTATCATGATCTCAAAATGCCTACAAAAATCCAAATCCTCAAAAGGCTCTTTGAATCACCCTTGACCTTACTACTGGTTTCCTCATCACTTAGTGTGTTGAATGAACTCCTTGTAAGAGGTCCATATTCTAATTACACGACAGTCATACTTTCAAGTTATTGAAAACTATGCTTTAAATTTCAAAAGCCACTGATATGCCATACCATTCATAGAAAAGTGAGGACAAACCAGGTGGGTTCTTGAATTTACAAGTATTGTGGCTAAAATACCTTGGTGCATAGATTTCTTTGCTCCTTTAAAAAATTTCACTTTAATGAATCATTTTTTCTGTCTTATGCGTAAAGAGAATGTCATGTTCCTGGCCACTCACTTATCTCACCGACAGAATTGAAGTCAAGAAGATCGGGCCTCATTAGAGGAAGTGATCAAGGAATTGATCTTGGATAAGCAAGCGAAGAATGTAAAGCCCTCTGAATCCCAGAACAAAGGCAACTTCTAAAAATAAAAAATAACCATTAAAATCAAAAGTGCATTGGTCAATCATTCTAATTGGAGATGCTGGAGTGTGTGTGCTTTATCCAAGTCTCTTCTGGAGACTTCAAAGGACATTAGAAGTAAGATATGCAGATCAGGAACATGTCGAAGAGAACAGAAAGATGACAAGCTTCCTTAGGGTCTCTCTTCTGATAGAAACTCTGTTTTAATGTCTCAGAATATTAGAGGAAATGCAATAGTCAATAGTCGTTTGCAAGAAAGGACACGCAAGCATGGTCAGTGTGGGGGGTAAACTTCTCTCTCAGTTTGCCCCACATCCCAAAATCTATTTCCCCATATTCTCCTCTTCTTCTTGTTGCTGTTGGTTTTTTTTTTTTTTTTTTCTTCTCTGGGTTTCTATTGATCCTGCAGAAGCAAACAAAATAAATCTGAAAGAAAGTTAACAGTTGATTCTAAATAGAAAAAAATATATAGTGGTGCGTTCCCCCTGTGGTGTACCTTATAAAGTCTAAGTGAGCAGGAAAAACACAGGGCTCATAATTAAGGACTGGAAGGCTCTAGCAAAATCAAGGCAGACTTGGGCATTCTGGACTTCATTAGCAGTTAAAAAAGAAAAAAACATCCCCAAGGCCAGCAGGTTAGAAGTTAATTAGGAGAAGTGCTAGGGGACTTGCTGTCTGACAGAGAAGCTTATGAGGTAGTTTCGGGCGCTTTATCGCCACTATAAAAGTCTCTGTGTTTGCGAGCTCCCAAGAAACAGAGCAATCCCTGAGGTTGTTTGGAACGGGGGAGCCCCGTGCTCCTGACACTCTGGGGCCCTCTGTCCTGCCCAGTAATGGGTGCTCTGGGACTTTTTGTCCATTTGTTCTCCAAGCAAACTTCTTCTTAGATGAAATAGATAGAGTTTGTTGGAATAGTAAAAACACTTAAGTTAAAATTCAATTTAGATGTACACACAGATGCCAGTGAACAAAGGGAGAAGTCTGGAAGAGAGCCAAGGTAACCGGTCTTTTTGCTCAAGAAGTGGTCTCCAAAGAATGCAGGGACTTCTATGTCTGCGTGACCTGGTGTTTCTTCTGACCCAAATCTTCAAGTACCGTTGCCTTTTCTTCTTCTTTAAACTTTCTCTGATTTTCCACAACAGACTATTACAATGGATGTCTCATTTGAGATTTCTAGGTGAAAATGTCAGGTATGAAAGTGAGTTGTGAGACATACCATACCATAGACCTGGGCCTTGGTAGGCGGCAGAGAAAATCAAAAAGGCCGTGCCTCCGTGTCAGCTCCAGTGGAACAGCAGCTGCTGGGTGTGAGCAGTGAGTGAGCGAGGGGAAGATCCTATCCTTACTGCCCTTTCCTGGCTACAGACTTTTGCTTGAAACTGGCCGTTGGTGGGAAAGGAGGATAGGAGGTCTACATCTGGATGAGCTGAGTGGTGGAATATTCCATGGGAGTGAGCACCTGATTCCCAAAGCAACCGGAAGCTTCGGTTTTGGACAGACTGACTTGATGATTTGAGAATGTGGATGTTAGAGAAAGAACGTCCGACTCTGTATTTTCTGTGTAACAACAGAAAAGTCACAGGCTCCCTATATGTTCATGGGGGCTGCCCTCCTGACAAAAATCTAAACGGACATTGAAGGGCCAGAGAATTAAATTTACTTTGTGATTTCAACCTATGAGTAAGCCTTATCTGATTTTGATTTCTAAACCCTTGTTTTGCCTAAGAATCTGAGCTGTTCGTTCTGGTAGAGGGCTGGTGGTGTGGGGGAGGGGCGGTGGAAGAAGGCAAAGTTAAGTTCAAAATAACTGATGGTTACATACCATATAATTTACACAAGCAAGTTTGAGCTATGTCTTGGATTTTGTAGACAGTATGATTAAATTAACCTGACTTTCCCCCAGGATTCTTAAGGAATATCATCATGATCCAACTCAAATTTCACTTGATCTGCTTCCCATCACCCTTATAATCTTCAACCTCTGGCTCCTATACGATCTTTCACACCCAGAATGTCTGAGAAGCCCATTTTTCTGCTCTGCCTTCTCGGTTGACTTTGTTGCTCAAGAAGCCGTGTGATGTTGACATTGCCATTGTCTTCTGCAACACCAGAGACCCTGTACCTGGTAACTCCTTGAGTATTTTAACAAGGCTGGAGAAGAGGTATGTTTAGGGGTACAGAAGGAGATGAGTTGGGAAAATAGGTAGAGACTGATATGAAAGACTGAAGACCTTAACTTTTGTCAAGAATGTTTTGAAATGATGGAAATGACGTATTTGCCACACAGAAGCATGCACGAGAGCAAAGAGACAGGGAAGGATCTCAGGACAGACCTAATGGAGGCTACATCACCTTACATGTAAGAGCTTTGAAATGAAGGATTGTTGCTTCAAAGCAAAAAAGTGGTGACTCCAGAATTCTCTGCGTCGCCTTTGCAGAGGAGAAGTAACTCTAAGGCAGTCCCATCCAGTGCCTTCCTCTCGTCCATCTGAGAACTGCCGTCCAATGGGATGAAAGGGCCCTTTCCAGGTCCCCTAACCTGTGGCAGGAGAGGAATCCAATTCGTATCTCTTTAATATCCAGCCTGTTGTTGTCCTTCTGACGACATTACCCTTCTTCTCAAGTCGGTAATTTGCCAGAAAATAGATTCTGAGCAATATCCTAAAATATTGCTTTTTCCTGGAGCAGATCAGAATTTTAAAATACCAGAGAAAATAAACAGGTTTTTTGAAAGTTAAGAACTAGAGGAGATGTAAATTAGATAACAAGGGAGAAAAATCCAGACACATGAATTTGCCTAGACAAGACAATTATAAGAAAGGTATTTATGAGTACGACTTAGACAGGCCCAGGTAGTGACTTCAATAAAGTGGAAATTGATCCAGAAACTGAAAAGTCAAAATTAACTTGCCATACTCTAAAATCTTTTTCTGTGATAATGTTCTAAGAATTATAGCTATTTTATGCTTGACTGGCTTAGAGAGCTGCAAATGTATTAAAACCTCTATTTTTTTTTAAAGAAAAACATATCCAACCATGGCAGTATTAGCAGGAATGTGTGATAAGCAGAGTATTGTTCCCACTCACTTTGTGGACCTCAAAGGTCCACATCCTAATCTGAGAAATATTTGAATACGTTACTGTATGGGAAAAGGGACTTACTGCTGTGATTAAGTCAAAGGACGGCAGTGAAAGGTGGGCTTCAGAAAAGATGAAGGGATTGAGGAAAAAAAAACAGAAAAGAAAAAGGAAAAAGATCCACCTTAGCCTTGACCGTTAGTGGGAAATATCTATAGAAAGCAGTAGAATCTCCATGGATAATTCATGACCACGGGCTGAGAAAGGAAAACTGGAGGTCTGAGGATGGGAAACGAATTGCAGTGAGGCGTAGAGTGGAAACCACTGAGTCCGAGCTTCACACTCGGGCATCCTCCTCCCAGCACATCTATTCGTGGGCCTCTGTTCCCTGCGTGCCCCACAGCACACGTGGATGCCCACAGTCATCCACGGTCATTCACTGAGAACTTAACAGCCACTGATCAGAAGGTTCTCTGAGCTCTTAAATCTCCTTCCCTATAATTTCTACCTCTTGGTCTTAATTCTGCCTTCTGGGGAGCTAAGGCCACTGAGCATAAGCCTTCTCCCACAGGCGACTACCCACCTCTTCTCCAGGCAACCATCTCCGATTCCATAAGCGGTGTCTTCCTGCCTATGGATAAGGACACTCAAATGAGCCTCAGCTGAAAATCTGTGGGTAGTCTTTAAAAAGAAACTGATAGGGAGAATATGGTTTTATCAATTGAGGGCTATCTTTATTTCTTTGCCAAATTATTCCAAAATAATTGGAAATGTCCCTTTTAATGTAACAAATGGGCCCTATTTCTAAAGATTTGAAAATCCTCAAAAGCAAAATTTGGATGCCTCCCACCTCTCTCTGCCCAGGAAATCCAGCATCTGGACGGAGCACGTGCAGACTTACTGCAGTTCAGGAAAACCAGGGGCATTTTTCATTTTTTTGTTTTTCCTGTTATTTATCTCTTCACCTCAGGTTTCTGAAAACCAGCAACAGATGGACTAATCCAAGCTCCTCAGAGCAGACGGCATATCACACTCCCCACGCGAGGAAGGGGGCTCTCCTGCGGCGTGTGCAGCTACAGAACAGTTCACTCAGACTCTGCCT
>PVKM010032739.1:0-16303 GCA_004027735.1 Carollia perspicillata
AGAATGGTTTATATTGGGCCTTCACGATATTCATTGGTTCCTTCAGATTTTACTTGAAAGGGAGAATATATTAAGAGAATAAATGAACCTCTTTAGAAGATAAGAATCCAGCATTCTATAAGGTACTGGAAAATAATGATGAAGTGAATAGAAAGCATTAGCTTCCCTTAACTAAAACATATTTACACCAAGACTGTTGATTACCATCTCTAAAAGAACTGGTTATTTCCTCAGATCTTGGTTTTACTTCTAATCATCTTTAAAAATCACTATTTGTTTTTTCTAGGTTTTTGATAATTCAGATATGTTGTGATTATTTTACTGGATAAGGTGCTTCTGTGATAGTCTTGTGCTCTCATGAAACTGCAGACTTGGTAGAGACGAAACAAAGTAAGACCCGTGGGGACGGTAGACATGCGGGATGAACGTCGCAACGTGTCAGCTGTCCAGCTGGCTGAGGTGAGGACGACCACGGATCGGTTCAGACAAACGCTTTCCTGACAAGCTGTTTAATTAGGATTGTAATCCTCTTCCCAGGAGTGATCCTTAAAATAAATTATCTACTGATGTCTCCCATCAATTTATAGTTTATACATAAATAGTTTGTCTCCCTCAAAATCTGAAATAAGAGACCAAAGATGAAGAATCTTAGAAATACAGTAATTTTCAAAATGGAAGGTGGGGAGAAGCAGTTCACATTAGGAGACAATGGACATGTGGCTGTGATTGGAAGTGCTGGGTTTTTTATTCTTTTCCCCTTTTACACAAAGATTTATGTGGATGACAAAGTGATCGTTTCTGTCACAAACTGTCTTTAGGCAGGTATTCTATTCACATGCCTCTATTTCAGTGAAACAGAAAGGTGACTTGATTTTTTTTAATTGAGTATAACATAGCACAAGGTAAGGCCATGTAAGATATCATAAACGGTTTTAAGTGATATCTATATTTGGTGTAGAATAACCTTGGAAAATGCTTTAATCTCTTTCAAGGCCATTTCTTGGTCTATACATTATAGACAGTATTTTTTCATAAGATATTTGTGAGAGTTCTAAAATACAACACCATTTAAATTAATTTCAAAAAAAGTATGGGATGGAAATAAAGAAAACATATATTTAAATATAGTGTATGCACCAGCTTTCATTGTTGTTGTTGTTTTGTTTTAAATTTTATTTTATTTTTTAGAGAAGGGAGATGGCAGGGAGAAAGTAAGGGAGAGAAATGTACCCGCAGCCCAGGTAGGTTCCCTGACCAGGTATTGAACCTTTTGCTTTGCAGAAGGACACCAACCTGCTGAGCCACACCAGCCAGGGCCCAGCTTTTGTTTTTTATGGAAAGGAATTTGACATGTCTTGTCCTTGGCTTGTGACAACATCACTCCAGGCTGATAAAGGGTGTCATCTCTCTTTCAGACGGATGATAGGAACTAAAACGCACGCGGCATTTCTGCCACTTCAATGTACCTGAGCAGAGAGAGGGAACAGATTACTTGGTGTAAACACTGTGTGTTTTATTTTCTCTTCTGAAATAGAATTGTGCAAATATTTAACCATGGGGTTCTTGTTTCTCATTTTTAAATGGGTAGAACTTGAGTGTGTGTGTGTGTGTGTGTGTGTGTGTGTGTGTATCTAGCTATACGTTGTGTGTGGCATGGAGGCTGTAAATGATTCCCATCCCCAACCCTGTACCTAGGGCTGATGGGTTGCCATTTTACTCTGAGGAAGTCAGTTCTGCAGTGGAAAATGCCTCCCTGCCAAAACACACACACACACACACACACACACACACACACACACACACACACCCCATGTATATGAAGTAGCCTTATGCCGCCCTTAGTATAATAAAGGGTTAACGTGGCCAAAGTAATTAAAAGGCTGAAGATATGAAACATTGATGTAGGAAACACTGAAAAAGGGCACATTTCTTTGCAGTAGGGAACTGAAGGCATTCAAGTTAAGAAGCAGAAGCAGCTTATTGGCAAGAAAGTTTTTTTTTTTTTATTTTTATTTTAATGTCTGGATTTTGAGAACTGAAAAAAGAAGAGCAGGAGATGGAAGCTTTCAAAATGTAGAATTGGATCAGTTATAAAAATTGACCAATTTTCACGCTGGTAGCTGTTCTGCAAATCTGTAGACCAAGGGGCAGTTCTTTTCATGTCAACGGTAGAGCGATCTCTCTAATGAGCCAGGGAGATATAATTTTCAAATACACGCAGTTGTCGATTTCGGTATGTATGTCTCAGTCATGTGAAATAGACACAGCACACGCTGTACAGGAGCAGTACAGTGAGCCTGACCTTCACATAGCCGATTAGGTCATAGCATTACAATAAGCTTTGAAGAAATCACCGGAAATCTTATGAATTTGTGCTTTTGGGTAGAAGTCTTACGTCTCAGAAAAAAAGGACAAAATGTTTTTTTTTCCTTCCTGTGTCTTGATTCCAAAAGCAGTTTATAGCAAGCTTATGTATCTCCAGGGACAGCAATGACACCTTAATATTTTAGGGGAACTAGCAATCACAATGGCAAGATTATAAAAACCTTCACCCCCCATGTAGCTGATCACCAAGACACCGGGACTCCATTATTACAGTAGTGGGGAAGTGGACGAACTATGAGGCACAGATTTGTCTCAGAGGAGATGTAAGGAGGGAAGCAGAGAGGACAGAGGCAGAACCGGGAGCCCTCATTCCTCACACAGCAAACCTGACACAAGACACAATGTCTCTCCCAGGTTAATCTAAATCCTCCTGTTAGAGACCTTTGTACCATAGCTCCCACGACCCTGCAGAACATGCCTGGCTTTCAACAAAAATCACAAGGCACACCGAAAGGCAAAACACAATCAGTCTGTGGAAAGGACACAATGTCTGTCCTTCATTTGTAATTTTAGTCCATGGGCCAACAGGTGGACCCAGTGTTCTCAACAGAATCATGGTCAGGCTGAGCATGGATGGAGACCGGGCAAAAGAAGGGAACTCCCAGCTCTTGGCTGAAGTAGCCTGGAGCCAAACCTCAACAGCAGGTAGCAGGGGTGCAGGATGAGAACTTCAGGTGCCCTGCCCCTCCCAGGATACAGCGCTCTGGCAGGGACCCGGGCAGAGAGGGGCCCTGTGAGGCTCTGTCTCACTGAGATGGGGGAGGATGCTGGGCACAGGTCTTGGTTCCAATGCAGTGGGATTCAAGGAGTCACTTAGGAGTGGTGAAAAGTCTCTGAAACTAGATTGTGATGAATTATATATCACAGTGTGTGAACTTTAAGAAATGTAAATTAAACCTCCGTAAGGCCATTACAAACTTAATTTGGCAATGTGCTGATTCTGGGTGGCTCTAGATTTTACAAAGCATGCCATCCCAAACAGACAAATAACCACTGATGGTCTTCGAAGTCAGTTTTAAAGAAGTTGGCATCGTGCTTTTTTTATAGCCTCAGAAGTGATTTCACAGACTAACTCTAAAAAAAGCCTGAATCTCCAAAAGGAAATATTAACACAACAGATAAATTCCACCCTGTGGTCTCTCCTACTCTGCTTTCATCCCCATGCATCAGATTTAATAAACCAAAGTTCTCAAAGAAAAGAGCAAACTTGAAATGCCAATTCTTAAAAGTTTGCTTTCCCTTAACTTTACTCACTATTTTCAAAACTCCCCAAATGGCATTCAACCAAAATAAAAGCAAATGCATCTGTGAGCAAAAGAATATTTTAGAGATTGATGTTTCAGGGTGGTTTTAAATTTAGTGAACAGTCTTCATAACTTGGATTCATGAATATATAATAACACCTGTCTGATATTTATCTGATCTGATTTTTGTGGACTTGTATTCATCTTATTGGAATAGAAAATTACTGGTTTTATTCTTATTTGATTAGGAAAGGTTTCTGATGGGGGAATTCTGTTATACTAGTTTCTGAGTTTCCTTGTCAATAGGTAGAATATGCTAATTGATTCTCAATACTTACTATAAGCTTGCTAACCTAAATATGGGGCATTTTAATGTGAATCCCAAACAGTGCTGCATTGTCTGATGTGGAAAAGGGGTAGGCAAGGTCAAGAGTAGAAATGGCATGATAAGGAGATGATTGCAGTTGTTCAGGTTAGAGATAGTGAGAGCTCTCTGTTTGGGAGTGCTGGGGAGTGCTGGTAGAGAGGCCCTGGAGGTCGGGGCTTAGCTGCTGAGGGGAGTCTCCGTGTCAGAGCGCCCAGGAGTGTAAGTCTGGGCCACCAGAAATAGAAGGCCAAAGCCCATGAGTAGGCAACAATGGTTTGGGAAGCCAAGCAATCTTGGGAAAGAACACAGTTGGCGGCATCTCTTGTATAATTTGGGGACTGATAGCAAAGCAGAGGGCTAAGGCCATTTTCTATAATCAAGGTGCAAACCAGTGTTTGAACATCCGCAGGGATGTCTTTGTAGTTCACGCAAGGTGCTAGCCCAGGGCTGCTTCATTCCTTCCGACTTAGTGGGCCCTGCGTGGAGACAGCCCTCCAGAGCCCGGGGGATGGGTGGGCCCCGCAGTGCCACAGAAAACCTCAGCTGGTAGCGCCGGGACAGGAGTGCTCTAAGAAGTCGTGTCAGGTACCTGAAAACCAATCCTTCTAAAAAGGTGTATCGAGCTTTTATCTCTTTAATTCTTTAAAATGACACTTGGGATAGAGCCAAGATAACTTCTTTTAAAGATTGAATTACATTAACTTGATTTTAAAAAGTAAGTATCATTGAGGATAATCTTGCCAGAATATCTTCTCTTTCATTGCAATTCCTTTCTAAAGCCTTTTTTTTCTTTCCCATTTTATTAAATACGAGCCTGCTGTAAAATACTTTTTGATCTTCCCTTCTTGTGCTTTGGAACGCCTCAGTTCTACTTCACAGGCCCCCTAAGGTCCAGCCTCAAATTTTCTCACATATTAAGCAAAGTGAAATTGACGTTACAGCCAGGGAAACAGTCTTGTCTCATTTATATTTAGTGTTTCTATTCTTAAAGTTAAGAAAAAATATGTGTGAATGAGAGCATCTTCTCTTAGTTTCTCTAACACACTCACTAAAGTTATTGCAATATCTGTATTTTTACATACTGAGACATACATACTCGTATCGAGCACGCCTGTGACTTTTTAATTTAAAACCTTATTTCAATGTGTCTCAGTATTTTTAACTGGTCTCAAGAATAAGTCTTATCAGAACTGGTACTATTAAATGCAGGCTTTAATGGTATAGACATTATAAACTTTGTACTTTTAGGAAGAGGATAACGTCGGGTGGGGAGAGAAGGATGGTTCAAGTGTTTTTTTTTTCTGGGGGAGGGTATTACACCAAGGTAACATATAAAAACAATTATCCATGAAGTAATATGGATTCATTTACATATCAAACTGCTAAAATATACATCCCATTTTAAATAAGGGCATTTGAATAAGAACCTAAAAAAAGAGTTGGATATCGCATGGGTTTCAAGTAACTTAAACAAGTTTTCTTCATGAAGTTCTACATTAAGCCAGGGTCCTTGTTGCATTATCCTCTTATCAAAATAATAATTTTTTTTTCAAATTGAATCAAGATGACTTATGTTTTAATGAGTTGATAATTTTGATCATTTTTGGCTTTATTCACTATAACCAAAGCTTCTATATAATGTTTACTTATATTAAAAGTAATTTGAATTTCATATTTAACCTATTCTATAAGTAAGTAAAAAGAAAACTAAGAATCAGATAATGTTGTTGATTATCTATTGGCCAGCATAAAATTAGAAAGTTTTAATTGTGCCTACCATATAGGAATAATGCATTTCATTATTACATTACACATAATTTTAGAGCTTCCAGGCCTTAGGTTTTCTTAATCCAAGAGCATTCTTCTTTATGCGTCAAATCTAGGGTATTAAAATTCCAACTAGGTTGAGAAAATTACCCCAAATCAGAGAGCTTGTTAATTATCTAATGATATTAGATGAATTAATGGATTTTTCATCTGAATAAAGCCTTTGAAATCATTAGATATTGTGGGAACTGTGTGAGAAGAGGTGAACTATGCCATTTTACAACCAGCATACCAGCCGTCTTCCTAGAAGAACACCATTGTGTGAAAATGTACACACACACACACACACACACACACACACACACATACATATAGTGGTTAAATGCATACACAAAGTAGATAGGCAGGATTTCCTGTTTTTTTAGGTTTCGTCCCTTTGAATTCAAATCGACAAAAGAAATCTGAGTTAAATCCAGAGTGGCAGAGAAAGGAAGACATGAAAAGAGCCAGAGAGTATGAAGCTGAGAATCTGAGGCTTCCCTGAAGGCCGGGGGATGCTGTGTTGAGATGTTGGGAAGCATTTCAAGGACATGGATACTGAGTTGTAAGTTTAAGTGCATGCTTAAGTAATTAATCCCGACCCCCCACACACATGCACACAATTATTTTAGTAAAAACCATGTAGACTCTGGAACAGGACACACAAGTGTGATGGCTTGGGGATCTTTGATTTTATAATCCCGGAGCGTAAAACAGCCCAAGGCAGTCCGAGAGAGTTAATGGTTTAGAATATAACTGCCTGCCTGAAATTCTTTCTCCACTGCAAACACAAACCCATGGGGACTTCCTCAGATTTCACCACAGATGCACCATTTCTGGGTCCTGAGTCTGAAACAAACAAACAAACAAAAAAGACACTTGGAAAAATCAGGTTGTCAGATCAAAGAGGAAAGGATCTGGCAAAGCTCAGGGGTGGGGCTCCGGGGCTCGACAACCTCGAGTGGACAGTTGCTGAAATTGCTGCCTCTCTAAAGCAGCAATCCACGACTCTCAAAGTTGGGAAAGTGGCCCAGGACAGAGACTGCATCCTAAGGGACGATTTGGCCATCTCTAAATAAGTTGTATGTTTCTGTCTCCTGCCATGGGTTAGGAAAATGCGTCAGTGAGTGTGTATTTTCTGTGTAAGTTGCAACAGTTGCCTATTTAAAAACCACAGCGCTTACAATGCTTTAAAACACGTGTGTACGTGTGTACGTGTGTGCGTGTGTGCAATAGAATGTCTGAAGCATTCTGATTTGCCCAGAGATGAAGAAATACAGTTGACTAGGAAAGTTAGAGGTGCAAATGCCTTGTGTTCCGCTAACTCAGGAAAGTGACTGCACTGCACTGACTATGCCCTATAATATGGAAAAGAGGAAAGAACAAATAAAACGCTAACCCATAAAATAGTGGAATGACCAAGCAACCTTGAAATCTCGTATTTTCCAGTGGTTTTCCTTGTTGCCTTCTTACCTACCCCCCAGGAAGTCAGGGGTTGCCTCTCTGAACCAGGCCCCAGCAGGCTCCTGCAATGGAGTGATGTGTACCCGTAACTGATTTTAATCTTTTACATTTTAATATATCTACACCCTGTGAAAAACACTAGAGGTGTGATTATTTCGATCATTCCTATTCATCATGCCGGGCTCTCTTTAGTCTCCATCCCCTACATGCCCATCATGTACCCTTGACCAGAGATTGATTGTTCTTGATCTTCAATGTGAAGTATCTCATGGGGCTCACTTAATGAACGGTTAAATTAAACAACATTTATCTTTGGATGTACACTTAGCAAGTGAAATGACATCAGCTGTCCTCAATCAACAAGAATTAATAAGATACAACCATTAAGTATCTTAATTAGAAAACCTCCAATGCAGCTATCATATCAAAGTGGATGCTGACCCAACAACCGTGGAAAAGCAAACATCTTAATAAAGTAGATAGCATCAGGAAAAAAAACAAGACACATTGTTTTCTAGCTACCCAGAAACAGCGATTGTCGCTTTCTCTTTTTCATATCCGTGTCTTTTTTCTTGTATTTTTCTTCTTACTAATTTACTGAAGTAAAGATTTTATATTTTAGCTCCAGTTACCGTGTTGCATGTTATTACTCAAAATTTCTGATTAGTTTTTACCTATTGTTTTTCCTTTTAGGATCCCAAACAGAGTGTCACCTAACACTAAGTTGTCACGTTCCTTAGGCTTCCTCTTCCTGGGACCGTTTCCCAAACTTGCCTTGTTTTTGAGGACTGGGACACTTTTGAGTCACACTCTTCAGGTGTTTACAACTGCCCCTCAGCTGGGATTTGTCTGTTTTTTCTTGATCAGACTCGGGTATTAGGGGAACAGGATTGCAGAGGTAAATTTGTGTTCTCATAACATCTGGTCAAGGCTGCAGATTATCAACCTGCCCCATCACCACTGATGGTGACGCATTCATCCCGGGGCTGAGGTGGTGTTTGCCAGGCTTCTCCACTTCGCAGTCACTATTTTCCCCACCCACAGCATGACCTTCGGCAGGACACCACTCTGTGCAACCCACACCTGGGGAGAGAGGAGTTACACTCCACATCTTTGGGGGCAGGGTGTCTATGCACATGGTTTGGAATTCTACTGCATGGCAGATTTGTCTGTGCTCTGTCATGCATTTATTTTAAAAATTATGTGTTATATTAGCAGGAACCTATGGAGTTTAATTATAAACATTGGGCTATGGACCAATACTCCTTTGTTTATTTTGTTCAAATCATTCCAGTTTTGGCATCTGCGTCCTCTTTCATTGGATCTGACTCCCCTTCGCATACACCATCGCGAGGGTTCCTTTGTTCCTCTTTTTACCAATGTATTACTTTCTGAGGCTACAGGTTGCTTCATGCTACTCCTTGGCATTTTCTATTCCAGGCCTAGAATCAACCATTTCTCCAAAGACACTTGGCTCATTTTCTGGAAGATGTGTTAGAGACTAAGGTCTGTGCTCTAAGTGTGCTCATTTGGATATTGATGTTTCTAGAACCTGTCAGGCAACAGAGCAAGGGAGTAGATGTGGGTGTAATAACCCCTTTATCTGCGAATGTTTACAAATACTCGATGTAACATCTGTATCTATATTAAGATAAGCGTGAATGCACACTGAAGTCTCCAACTCTACTTAAGTATCACGTGAATCATTTTAGTCTTTCCTCCTTTCTTCTCTGCAATTTCCCACCCCAAAAGTAAAGATACTGGTTTCCAGCACCTGCCATCCATGCAATCCATGCATGTAATTATTCAGTTTCGGCGTACAAACACAGCCACATCAGAACTCTTAACCCATACTCCTCCAGGAAACAGCTATATCAACGAAAGTACAGTGCTAATGTAAAGATTTCACCTTGAGCCTTATTGATTCCTCTCATTTCTGAAGTTGCTAAGTCAGCAAATTCTCCCGCGCTCCAGTCAGTAAGGATGTCTGAAACATTTATAGCAGGTCTCCTATGAGAGTCTGTGTTCCATCCGGAGGACCCAGGGCCTCTTACGTGATTTCTCCAAGTTTGCCTAATTCAAGTTCACTCCCCGTGGGTGCTGTCAAGATCCACTGAGGGTGGCCACACATGCACCATCATGGTGTCATAGGGAGTGCACTCACCACCCTAAAAAAGGGCCTGTGCGTCAACTATGCAACCATCCTCCACCCTGAACCCCATTCCAGTTACAGTCTGTTCGCTGTCTCTGTAATTATGGCATTTTAAGGATTTCCTAAAAGCAGACTAACACACTATTTTGCTATTTTAGATGACTTCTTTCACTCAGCAATATGCAGTTAATGTTTATTCATGTATTTTGTGGCTTGATGGCTAATTTTCTTAGTTGCTGAATCATATCCCATTGTATGAATGTAGAATAGTATTATATGTATTATACTTTATATTCACTCAACCACTGAAAGACATCTTGGTTAGTTCCAGTTTGGGGCAAGCAATTATAGAAAAAGCTGCTATAAATATTTTCATGACACTGTTTGTGTGGACACCCCATCTTTTTTAATGTATGATTGCATGTATGTTTGTGTTTATCTTTGCATGTCATTGAATTATTTTTAAGAGTTTAGTTGAGCTCCATCAAACCACCTTTTCTTGTTCTTGCAACTCTCGGCTTCATATATCAACCTTTCTTCAAATGACTCTCTGGTTGGAGTGATGGAAACAGGAACTCAAGGTCTGAGTCAGAAAGGGCGTGGTGTTTGACTGGCAGGTTAAGCTTCAGGGAGGGTGGGTAAGAAGAGTCTTGCTCTTATTGTGCTGGATACCTATGTGCAAAAAGCAACTTTAATTGCTTGGTTTTTCCAAGAGAGATCAAATAGCCTAGAACATAAATCTTTGACTTTCTATATATTTTTTGCATGTACCACAGTGCCTGAATTATAAAGCCAGTCAGATTTTGACAAAGGCACCAAGAATACAGAATGGGGAGAGACAGTCTCTTAAATACATGGTATCAGGAAAACTGGATATCCACATGCAAAAGAGTGAAAATAAACCCGCATCTTACACCTTTATCTGATGCACAAAAATCAACTCAAAATACATTAGCAGCTTAAATGTAGGACTTGAAACCACCAGCTTTTAAAAGGCATAAGGAAGAAGCTCATCAGCATTGATCTTAGCAATGATGTTTTGGACATGGCACTAAAAACACAGGCAAAAGAAAGCAAAAATAGACAAATGGGGCCACATCAAACTCAAGAGCTTCTGCTCGGCAAAGGAGACCATTGAAGGAATGAAGCTGCAACATACAGAATGGAAGGAAATATTTGTAAATCTTATAGTTGATAAAGAGTTAATATTCAAGATATTTAAGGAATCCTTTTATATGATTATATTGTATTTGGAAGTAGTTAACTGCAAATAAGCCACGATAGTAGCTTTTAAATGCACTTAAATCTGTAGAAGCTTAAATACACGTCTATGTAGTGAGGAGCACAAAAAGGGGGAACACGTTTTTCTTAGTACTAATATAAATTCTGATTGATATACTTAATTAACTTAATATGAAGTTATTTCAATAGGAAATACATTATTTATGTTTGCTTTTTTTGCATAATGAGCAACAGAAAATCATTTTGGTGGGTCGCCGCAGACTCTGTAGCATTTCAGAGAATTCGTTACACCACCAGGATTCTTCAGAACGCCCAGAAATGTTTTCTTAAATACACCATTAGTTATTGGTATGGAGAAACACTTGTTTTCCACTTTTCTCTAATCCATAACCAGCTTCTATCACACAATCGATTTTTGTGGGAGAAGTTCACTGCTGAGTAAGCTAACTTTGAAGCAATGGTACAGTTTAAACACTGTTCTGCAGCTCAATCCAATTTGTAATACACATATTCCCCACTGCCTGGGAAATCCTAGGGTTTACATTTATCTTTTTAAACAGAAAAATGGTTGTGATATTTAAAACATCCTGGATGGTAAGCTAAGTAATTACTGCGTACATTAAATGAAAAATGGAAGCAAAACCAAGTTTTCTGCAGCCTTGAGTGATCACATGGGGCGATGGGAGACACAAATAATTTGCAAATCACTCTGAGAGCTTGTTCTTAGGAAACTTCTCCCTGAGATGAGAGACGCATACACAGACCAACTCAGTCCTTTGCCTTTGTCGTGACTGATCCCAATAAATGATTTGACATAATTATGTTCTCAGGTAATTAGTCTTTTAATTCTCCTTATTATGCAGAAAAATATAGCATATGAGCACAACATATGAGAAAATAATATTTAAGGTCTGAGTAAATTAAAAATATTGATATCAAAGAAAATTGCTCAATGATGTGTTTAACGGTGTTTATATTTGAATTGTTAATGGGGCATATTTAAATACTTTCCCTATATAGTGAAATGAGGAAAAGTCAGAAATAAGCACGGTGGACACAGAGAACACTGAACTTAGCAAAGGTAGGATTTTGTAAAGCATTTGTCATGGACATGGGTGAATGCAAATATATTGTAAATAATCTGTTTATTTATTTTAATAGAACCTAAACCCTATTGAAATAATTCATTTTATATGAACTATATTAATTATATATACATTAATGTCAGAGGGCAAAAAGTATAAATAAAAAGAAGGGAGATGATAGAATTCATTAAGCTGATTTTGTTTTGTTTCCCTAAATGTTAACATACTGGCTTGAATTTTTCGCCTCCTATCTGCCTATTTTTGTTATCTTGTTGCAAGCACATTTCTCTTTATTTTTTAATCTACAGTTATAACAGCTAACCTGTATATAATATATATCTCAACAGTTGAGTTTTAAAAATTTATTTTATTTCTATCATTTTAAACCATTCATGCCATAATAAAAGTATTCCCCTCAATTAATAATCATCTTAAATCTTCTTCCAATCTTATATTTGAAAATTCTATATCTAAAATTTATAAAACTTTAGTCATCCTTTTGCAGACATTCTTGTCTTATCAAGCTATGGCACACAATTTTCAAAATTGCTTCATAGTGCAGAAAAACAGGAAGTTCTATTAAAATATATTGAACACAACTCCATTCTAGATCAATTATATTTCTTGGTTCAATTCAATAGTTACTGTCTCTGAAAAACTGGATATTATCAGAAATACTACATTAAGGAACTAGAGCTAGATGAGGGATAGGAGTTTCAATTTTAGGATGAGACAGCCAGTTCCTATGGGTACAGGAACTAGGTACAGGAACAACAGGAAATAGGTAAGTTTGCTCTTATGCAACGTGGGCATATCACTTCCAGCCCAAGGAATGACCTACATTTCTTACTGATGTCCTTGTGCTACTTGTACAGGCTGTCGAGTCTTGGGAGAGTCTGGCTGGTTGGGCAAGAATAGGTCAGCACAACTCACCTGTACTGAGGACATTGGGGAGAAATAAATGGACGCTGTAAGCCAGAGTTTTCTCACCAACACTGCGCACAGCTGGGCAGAGGGAATCTCCCAAAATGAAACTGGGGAATGTACAGTGCACAACCTACATTATGTCACAATGAGAAATTCAAGCAGTTGAAGAACATACAATCACATTTACAAATTGGCGGAGTTTTTGGAAAACCAAAATAAATATCTTTAGGAGGTGCCAGTATATGTTATTCAAGGCTGTTCAAGTGTAGACATGTTAAATTTGAGTTCAGACATTAGTCAAGTGGAGTATTTTTCTTCAGTAAAAGTTAAGGAAGAATTAAACAAAAACCTGGAAAGGACATCAAGTTATACATTCTCGATATGTTAACAATGGAGTTGTTTCTACCACTGTAGCCAGATGAAGCTTTGACTTGAAATTACAGGAGGATGAACTGCATGGCTGGAATTCTTAGGTCCCTCCTGACTGGTGCTGTCAGGGAGACGAGTAGCCAAACGCAAAGAGTTCCCTGCCCTGTCCAGAACTGATCTTCCTTGCACAGATAAGATCAGATGCGATGGACTAAGTGAGGTAGAGGGTTGCAATGTTGTCTCAAAAATTCCTGCTAAAATGGAATGCTACATTAGAATAGGAACTAAAACCTAATTTAGAGCTGAAACCCTGGGATTGGAAATCTATTTTGTTCGTGTTTATCAGATAATTATAAAATGTTTCCTCACTTAATTTAAGGCTACGCTCACTTTTTCTCAATGCTCTCAGTATCATGGCAATGACGTGGCAACACTTATTTGTTTGTTTGTTTGTTTGTTTGTTTGGATGCTGCATCTTGGGATGGGCTTACTGTTCGTTGTGTGGAGAGCAGTACTCTGGGTCCTGGGAGAGGGTATGCCCACGACAGAAGATGCCAAAAAAAATCTATACAGGGACAGTGGCTCTGTAATTAAAGATTACATACTAAAATATTTCCAACCACAAGTATTAGTTTACTCACGTCCACTTTTCTTTCACTGTCACTTAAAAGTTTATTTGATAGAATATTTATGAGTGATACCACTAAAACAAAATTTTTGGATAATATTATTAAGCTAATAATGTAGTGATATGAATAAATCAACGGTTAGGCAATTTGTGAAAAGAATGTCTATATCATTCTAGTCAACATATTAAAATTAGTTACCAAGGAAGAGTTATTTGACTTAAAAAGTAACCTCATTATTTGCAGAAACTCAGAAATAGAGTACATTATATCCAATTACTCAGAAATCAAACTGTTTTACAAAATTAAGTTTATGCCTGTTTTTAGAAACTCCACGTTGCCTTGCATGATAAATAATCTTGAATAATAAATGAGAGTTCATAAACTCACATTTCTAAAATTAGGATTAAATATTCAAATTTGTAGATTTTGTTACCCAGTATTTTAAATATTAGAATATATTAATGTAGTCCTCGGTCATCTTCCTCTAAAAATAAGCAGTGTTATCATTTTAGTAAAAAAACAGATTTTTCAATATTTGGATGATGGTTTACTATGTTCTACTCATATACAGAATGTCATCAACAATAATACAAGCAAGATACAAGCAGTGCTGAGAACTCCTTAGTACAGTGAGAATGTAATTCTTCCGTTGAAAATTCAGGACCAAAGGGAACAGAAATGGGAAGAAAATGGGAAAATGTTCAGAGGTGGTTTCCTGTTATTCTCCACATTTTACCTCTGAACATTTTTCTGATCACTTATTTATCAGAGTTTGTGTTTTTCTGGGGAAACATTGTTTATATGTTAACATGCAAAATCTTCAAAGTGAGCATTTAGGGAAAATAATTTTTTTGAACTTGGTAGAGATGAGAAACACCGAATAAGATGAAATAAATGTCAGTCTCACGCGGGCAATTGTTCAGGAAGGTCTGTTGAACGTGTCATGAAAGGGCAGGAGTATTTGTGCAATGTTTTTGCTTTTTAACTGCCGTGGTAAGAGAAGAGCTTCACTCGCGGAGCGAAATGTTCAGTGAAGGTATGCGTGAGCCAGCTTCCAAGACGCTGAGATGCACTGTCTGAGGGAGTTCCTCAGAAATTCTTCTGCCCCCAACACTTCTCAGACTTTTACCTTCGTTCGTAAAACTTCATGAACTCACGGTAGCGTCCTGGGAGGGCATGGGCCAATCCATTGTAGGATCACGCATCCCGCCCATGGGGACACCTCCCCTTCGAGGAACTGAGTTCTGCTAATGCCATGTGCCGAGCTTGCAAGTGGATTATCCGGTCACTAAGTTGCAGTCAAAGCCAGTCCCACCTGCAAATTCATGCGCCACCTACCAAGAGACCCTGAGCCAGAGCCACCCAGCTAAATAGTACTTGGATTTCTGACCCACCAAAAACTGGAATGAAAATGTTTTTTGTTTTTTTTTTGACCTGCTAAATGTTGTAGTGATTTGCCTCCGAAAACCTTAGTGTCAGAAGTGAGTCCGGCATGTGATCTCGGCATGTGACCCCCTGGGGAAAAAGACTGGACAAGTAAAGGGTTTAAAGACAAGGAAAGTAGGGGCATCAAGCGGCTGGCTAGGAGCAAGCGGGTCTCCAGCAAGGGACTCACAGAGGAGCCATGTGGAGTGTGTTTCAGCTTTTCTGCGTGAGAGACAGAAAATACTCCTACATTAGCTCCCAACCATCACTTTAGAAGGTCTGCCCCGCAGGAGGTTAACGGCCTCCCATTTCCAGGTTTGCACCTACATCGGGCCATGAGAATGAGATGTTCTGTGCCGACCCACGCAGTGGTAGAAGGAAGAAACAGAAGTGTGCTGATCACAGACAAGGGAAGATGCCATCAGCGCATCTTTACCATAGCAACGAGGAAACAGTCATCTTTAAAAGATGCGTTGAAGCCCGAGAGCTGTCCAGTACTATCTCAGCTGTGCAAAAAGACCTAGACTTTTAAGAAACAGAAAAAAAAAATGTATTTCCTAAAATAACCACAGATGGTGATCAATACTTTGAAGTGTCCAAGAAAACTGATGTTGTTTCTCAGTACATGACCATAATATTTTTCAGGAGAAATATTGAAGATCTTAACATCTCATAATATTTAAAAAAGACAGAATACCATTGTCTTAAGGGACGCATGTTTTCACTTTATAGAGCACAAAAGCAACTCTCAGACTGAAAATCACAGAAACATTGATGGCAAGAGTTTTATTTATTTATTTTTAAAGATTTTATTTATTTACTTTTATAGAGGGGAAGAGTGGGAAAAAGAGAGTGAGAGAAACATTAATGTGTGGTTGCCTCTCTCATGCTCCCTACTGGGGACCTGGCCCACAACCCAGGCATGTACCCTGACTGGGAATCAAACCAGTGACCCTTTGGTTCACAGGTCAGCGCTCAATCCACTGAGCCACACCAGCCAGGGGGATGATGAGAGTTTTAATGTGTACCAGCTAATTACTTACAGTTAGAGATTTATTCTGCCATTGGATTCCTGAATGCTCTCATGTAAAGGGGAAAAGAGATATATTAATGCACCTGAATGCAAACAAGTGTTTAGAAAAGCCAGTTTGGAGCAATTTTTTAAAAGAATTATGGGTAAGATATGGTGCATACTATGTCAGAATGAG
>PVKM010032740.1:0-16278 GCA_004027735.1 Carollia perspicillata
ATCCAGAAGGATACGACAGTAGGCAAATACTAAACTCAGCTGAGATAAATTCTACCTCATTCTTTTTCACCATTTGTATTATTTTTCTCCTACATAGCTTCTTAACATTTTTTCTTTTCCTTCAATTTTGTTCCTATTATTTTACTATTTTTTATTTTAGCTTTATTTCAAATTTCATATTTTATTCTTCCTTTTATTACTCCATTTTGCTTTCTCCCTTCCTTTTCTTATTTTTGTTTTAAATTTTATTTTTTTCTTTCTACGCCTTGTTTCTATTCTTCCCTTTTAAAATTTCTCCTCTCTCTACCCTCTCAAAACCATTTTTCATTCCATTAGTCATCTCACATTTTTTCCCTTTCTTCTAATATTCTTATTCTGTTTCCACCTTTATTGATATTTGCTCATTTGTCATTGACATCATTATTGTTGTTGCATTTCTTCAATTTTATTCTTAGATGTTCACTATTTTTTCATTACAAATTTCATTTTACTTCTCCCTGTCCTACTCCATTATGCCTTCCTCTTGAGCTTTTATATTTGCATTTTAAATTTCATTTTTTTCCCTTTCTTAGCCTGGTTTCTATTCCTTCCTCTTATTATTTGTCCTCCCTCTATACTCTCAAAATCAGTTTTCTTTCCTTTAGACATCTCATAATTCTTTTTCCTTTTATATAACATTATTATTATCTTTCCACCCTTATTAATCTTTGTTCATTTTTCATTGATATCACATTGATATTTTCTTCAATTTTGATTTTTTTCACTATTTTCTTTATTTCAAACCTCATATTATACTCTTTTCTTACCTTACTTCATATTCCCTTCTTCCCTTGCTGTTTAACTTACATTGTAAAATTTTTTCCCCTTTCTTCTCTGTGTTCTATTCACTACTGATTATTTTTCCTACCTCTACCCTCCATAATTGTTTTTCTTTCTGTTAGTCATCCCATATTCTTTCTTCCTTTGTTATAATATTCTTATTCTCTATCTAACCTAATTAACCTTTGCTTATTTGTTGTTGATATTGATATTGTGGTTGGGGAGAATTTTTACTGGTGTGGGTTTTGTTTGCTTTGTTGTTGTTGTTGTTGTTCTGGCAGCACCTGTACAACAGCATGCAAGACATGGCGGGGGTTGTGACTCTTATTCAGCTAGAGGGAAGAACCCACCAATGAAGGAGACAACAACAACAAAAACCTAATTACAACAAGAGAGCCACATGTACTGCTAAAAAGATCATTCCCTAGAACATCCAGCTCAGGAGACAAAAAATACTGACCCATTTACTCCCGCAGGTCTCCAACAACAGAAGGCCAACACATAAAGACAAAGGAGTCAAAGAAGATTAATCTAATACAAAGAAACAAACAAAAAGGGCCACCTAAAATGGGGCACAAAGAAACAACCCCCAATCAAAAAGAAAGGAGGGATATCCAGAAAAAGTGCTAAGTGAAATTGAGGTCAGCAATTTAGCAGACACAGAGTTCAAAGTAAGGGTTATAAGGATGCTCAAGAAACTCAGTGAGAAATACAAGGAAATTTATGGGAGCCACAAGAAACTTAGTGGGAGCTACATCAGGATAAAAAAAGACATATAAACATATAAACTATGAATAAGGACCAGGAAAAAATAAAGAGTACAGTATCTTAAATGAAGAATAGAGTAGAAGGAATTAACAGCAGGCTAGATGAAGGGGAGAACTGAATCAGTGAGTTAGAAGAAAAGGTAGAAAAAATACCCAGTCAGAACAATAAAAAAGAAAAAGATTAAAAAGAACAAAGATAGTTTAAGGGTGCTGCAAGACAACATGAAACATAATAATAGTCACATCAAAGGGATACCAGAAGGAGAAGAAAAAGAGCAAGGGACAGAAAACCTGTTTGAAAAAGTTATAACAGAAAGCTTCTCTAACTTGGTGAGGGAAAAAGTCACACAAGTTATGAACCACAAAGGGCCCCAATCAAGATGAACCCAGAGAGGCCCACTCAGAGACACATAATAATAAAATGTCAAAATGTAAAGACAAAGAGAGACTATTAAAGACAGCAAGGAAGAAATGACTAGTAACATACAAGGGAACACTGATAAGACTATCAGTTGATTTCTCAACAGAAATACTACAAGTAAAAATATTTCAAGTAATGAAAAGCAAAGACCTGCAACCAAGACTATTCTACCCAGAAAGGTTTTCATTTAAAAGGGAAGGTGAAATGAGGAGCTTCCCAAACAAAAAAACAAACAAAAAGGCTAAAAGAGTAAATCTCCACCAAACCAGCATTACAAGAGATGTTAAAGGTAAAGGGACTGGTTTAAGAAGATAGACAGAAAGATAGATAGATAGATGATAGATAGATAGATAGATGATAGATAGATAGATAGATGATAGATAGATAGATAGATAGATAGATAGATAGATAGATAGATAGATAGAAGAACACAGGTACAATGGGGAAAATGGCAAAGAATAAATATCTATCAATAATAATCTTGACTGTAAATGGTTTAAACACCCCAATCAAAAGACAGAATAGCTAAATGGATAAGAAAACATGACCCATGTTTTTGCTGTCTACAAGAGACACACCTCAAGAAATACACAAGCTGAAAGTCAAGTGATGAAAAAAATATTCCAAGCAAATTGATGGGGAAAAAAAGGTAGGGTAGCAATACTTAGAAAAATTAGACTTCAAAACAAAGGCCATAACATGAGACAAAGAAAGTTACTACATAATACTTAAGGGAGTAGTTCAACAAGAGAGAACATAGGCATATATGTAATCATATATGCACCCAACATAGGACCACCTAAATATATAATGAAAACTTTGAAATACTTTAAGAAGGAGATTGACACCAGTACAGTTATTGTAGGGGATTTTAACACCCATTGTCAACAATGGATAGAACTTCCAAACAAAAAACTAACAAGGATGTTGTGGTACTGAACAACATTCTATTTCAAAAAGAACTTAATTGATATTTACAGAATATGTCATCACAAAGAAGCGACACATACATTCTTCTGAAACTCATATGGATCATTTTCAAAGATAGACCATGTGGTAGGACACAAAACAAGCCATAACAAATTCAATAAAATTGAAATTATATCAAATAACTTCTTGGATCATGATGCCTTAAAACTAGAAACCAACCTCAAAAAAAAAAAAAAACATTCAAATACATGGAGACTGATAACGTGTCATTAAACAATGAATGTGTTAACAATGAAATCAAAGAAGAAATCACAAGGTATCTGGAAACAAATATAAGTGAACACACAACAACTGAAAACCTATGGGACAGAGTAAAGGCAGTCCTGAGGGGGAAGTTCATATGGAGTAATACAGGCCTACCTAAAGAAGATAGAAAAATCTCAAATAAACAACCTAACCATACATGCAAAAGAATTGGAGGAACAACAACAAACAAAGCCAAGAGTAAATAAAAGGCACGAACTAATCAAGATCAGAGAAGAATTAAATGATGTAGAGATGAAAAAGCCATTCAAGGGATCAATGAATCCAGGAACTTGTCCTTTGGAAAGATTAAAAAAAATGTACAAACCTTTAACCAGACTCAGCAAGAAGAAAATGAGAGAGAACCCAAATAAATAAAATCAGAAATTAAAAAGAAGAAGCAACAACTATTACCATGGAAACACAAAGGAGTGTATAAATAACTATGAACAGCTAAATGCCAAGAAATTGGATAACCTGGGTGAAATGGATAAAATTCAATGAACATATAATCTTCCCAAACGGAGTCAAGAAGAAGCAGAAGGCCTGAATGGATCAATAACAATTAGCAAAATTGAAACAGTAATAATAAAAAAAACCCTCCTGGTACAAAAAAGCCCTGGACCAGATGGCTTCACAGGCAATTTTTTTTTCATTTTTTAAAATTAAAATTAAAATTTTTTATTTTAATTGTTGTTCAAGTTCAGTTTTATGCCTTTTCACAGGCAAATTTTACCAAATATTCACAGAAGAATTAACTCCTATCATTATCAAGCTATGGCAAAAAACTTAAGAAGAGGGAAAAGTCCCAAACTCTTTTTACAAGGCCAGTATTATCTTAATTCAAAAACCAGACAAAAATACTACAAAGAATGAAAATTACAGGCCCATATCTCTAATGAACTTATATGGTAAAATCTTCAACAAAATTTTGGCACCTGGACCCAGCAATACATTAAAGAGATCAGGTGGGATTTATCCCAGGGATGCAAGGATGGTACTATATCTACAAATAAATAAATGCAATACACCACATAAATAAAATGAAGGACAAAATTACATGATCATATCATAGATGCTGAAAAGCATTTGATAAAATCTAGTAATATATTTTATCTATTTATAATAAAAACTACTCAGCTCAGCAAATTTGGAATAGAAGGAGCATACCTCAACGTAATAAAGTCTATATATGACAAACCCATTGCCAACATTATAGTCATTGGAAAAAACTAAAAGCTTTTCCCTTAAAATCAGGAATGAGACAAGGATGTATGCTTTCACCACTCTTGTTCAACATAGTACTTGAAGTCCTAGCCACAGCAATCAGAGAAGAAAAAGAAATCCAATGCATCCAAATTTGAAAGGAGGAAATAAAACTGTCATTATTTGCAGACAACATGAAAGCATTCATAGAAAACCCTATAGTCTCCACCAAAACTACTTGACTTAATAAGAGAATTTGGCAAAGTAGTGGGATACAAGGTCAATATTTAGAAATCAAAGGCATTTGGGTACACCGAAAACATTGGGGAAAAATCCATTTATTATAGAGACAAGAAAAATAAAGTACCTAAGAACAAAGGTAACCAAGGAGGTAAAAAAAAGACCTGTATGTGAAAAACTACAGAACACTGAAGACATAAATTAAGGAAGAAACAAATAAATGGCAGTATATACCACGTTCATGGACTGGAAGAATTAACATCATTAAAATGTCCATACTACCCAAAGCAATTTACAGATTCAACACAATTCTTATTAAAATACCACAAAAATTTGTAAAAATTATATGGAACCAGAAAAGATCCCGAATAGCCTCAGAAATCTTAAAAATAACAAAGTTGGAGAGATCACAATAACTGACATCAAACTGTACTACAAAGCACTGTAATCAAAACAGTCTGATACTTGCATAAGAACAGTCAAATAGCTTGATGGAACAAAACAAAGAGCCCAGAAATAAATCTATGTCATTATGGTCAATTAATATTCAACAAAGGAGGAGATATGAGCATGCGATGGAGTATAAGTGCTCCCTTCAAAAATGCTCTTTGGAGAACTGGAATAGTACATGCTAAAGAATAAAACTAGAACACCAATTCACACCATACAATGGTGTAAAAAAAGGAAAATGGATAAAAGACTTAAATATAAGTCATGATATCATAACATTCTTAGAGGAAAACATAAGCGGTAACATTTCAGATATACCATGTAGCAATATTTTTGCTGATATATCTCCTCGACAAGGGAAATAAAGAAAAAAAAATAAACAAATGGAACTGCATCAAACTAAGAAGCTTCTTCATGGTTAAACTGTGGTAGGTTTACAAAATGGAATACTATGCAGCAGAAAGGAAGAAGAAATTCCTACCCTTTGTGTCAGCATGGATGGAATTGGAGAGCATTTTGCTAAGTGAAATAAGCCAGGAGTTAAAGGACAAATACCATATGATCTCACCTGTAAGTGGAAGCTAATCAACAAAACAAACAAATGAACAAAATAGAACCACAGACTTGGAAATAAAGAACAAACTGAAAGTGACCAGAAGGGAAGGTGGAGGCAGGTAATGGAGAAGAGACAGAGAAGGGGCATGCAAAGGAACACAAATAGAGGACTCATTGACACAAACAATATAGGGGATTGACTGTGCAAGGTGGGGCAGGGTAGGGGTGAGCAATGAGTATGAAGGCAGGACAACTATAACTGAACAACAATAAATAAATAATAAAATAAAAAAATGGCCCTGGCTGGTGTAGCTCAGTGGATTGAGTGCGGGCTGTGAACCAAAGGGTTGCCAGCTTGATTCCCAGTCAGGGCACATGCCTGGGTTGCAGGCCAAGTCCCCCAGTGGAGGCCATGTGAGAGGCAACCACACATTGATGTCTCTCTCTCTTTCTCCCTCCCTTCCTCTCTCTCTCTCTAAAAATAAATAACTAAATAAATTAAATAAAATGTAATGATTAAAAAAATGAAAAAGGAACTGGATGAGAGAACATATTTCCCAATGGTACATTGGACAAGGGTTTAATCTCCAAAATATATAAAGAACTCATATGACTCACCACTAGAAAACAAACCATCCAATTAAAAGATGGGCAAAAGACCTGAATAGACACTTCTTCAAGGAGAGAATACAAATAGCCAATAGATACATGAAAAAATGGTCAACATCACTAGCCATTGGTGAGATACAAATTAAACCACAATGAGATATCACTGCACACTGCCAAAATGGCCATCATCATTAGCAAATCAACAAACAAGTGCTGGCAAGAAAAGGGAAGAAAAGGGAACCCTAGAACACTAGGGACCCCTACGGTACTGTTGGTGGGAGTGCAGATTGGTTTAGCCACTGTGGAAAACAGTATGAAATTGCCACAAAAAATTAAAAATGAAACTGCCTTTTGACCCATGGATTCCACTGCTGGGATTACACCCTAAGAATCCTGAAATATCGATTCAAAAGAACGTATGCACCTGCATGTTTATAGCACCACTATTTACAATAGTCAAACATTGGAATCAGCCTAAGTGCCCATCAGTAGATGGGTGGATTAAAAATTGAGGTACATTTACACAATGGAATACCATGCAGCAGAAAGAGAAAAATAATTTCTCCCTTTAGTGATAGTGTGGTTTGACTGGAAAATATTATGCGTAGCGAAATAGGCTAGTCTGGGAAAGACAAATATCATATGATCTCACTTATACGAGGAATTTAATGAACAAAAGAATCTAACAAGCAAAATAAAACCAGAAACATGGAAATATTGAACTGACAACTGCTAGAATGGTGGTGGTGTGGAATCTGGAGAATGGTAGTAATAAGGGGAAGAAAGGATTAGCCAAAGAACATGTATGAATGACTAATTGACATGGACAATGGTGTGGGGATTGACTGTAGGAGTGGGGTTTGGCTGGGTGGAGGAGGGCAAAGGGGGAAACATTGGAGCAACTGTACAGAATAAATAATAATAAAAAATTTTAAAAAATATTTTAGATAGCAGAGGAAATAAAATCAGCAAACCTGAAGATGGGTAATAGAAATTATGCAATTTTGCAAGCTTATATTCCAAAAGAATTGAAAAAGAACAAAAGCTTAGAGAGTTGTGGAATAATATGAAGATCTCCAACATACATGAATTGGATCCTCAAAACACAAGAAGAAAGAGAATGGGTATAGAAATATGAGGCGGTACTAAAAAACCTAGAATTAATTTATAAAATTATGTATTCTTACATGTTTAAATTTCAGTCTCCTTTAAAGTACTGTCTGTTTGATAAAATATACCTATCAGGGCATTTTTCCCATTGCTCAAAACAGTTATTGAAATTGATTTTGATGCTTTTTAGTGCTCTGTCATTTCTTTTTTGTTTTACCTCTTCCACATCAGCAAAATGTTTCCCTTTGAAACATTTGGGGACTGTTGTCATAGTCAGAAACAAAAACAAGTAGCTGGGGGTGAGGTCAGGTGAATAGGGAGGGAGGGGCATGGAGGTCATGCTGTTTTTGGTAAAAATCTGCTAAACACTCAGCACAGTGTGGGGAGGTATGCTTATAAATCATCCATCATTAAATGGGTAAATGTGTTGAAAGAGACATCAAAAAAAAATCACTGAAGCACAATGCAGCCTCTCAGAATGAGGCCAGCTGGTACATTGACACAGATGGGTTCCTAGGACATTCACCTAGTGACAGAGACCTGTACTACAAGGGGCCGACCCTCCAGAAGATAATTCCAGTTTTTCTGGGGGGGTCACCTCTTCTATTTGAAAACTAATGATGGAAATTTCTAAATTTGGTGAAAGCCTTCAACTAACAGATCCAATAAATTCAGGAAATCCAAAATAAACTGAATAAAAATAATCCAGACTAAGTGCATCATAGTCAAACTTAAAAAAAACAAACATATAAGTTTGTTTTTAAAATAAATATATATTTGAAATATATTTTCAAAGCAATATATAGATTTTAAAAGTGTCAAGAGAAAAAATACATACTTCAGGTGAATAATGGTAGGTTATTGAGCAATATTTCAAAAGAAACAATAGAAGTCAGAAGTTATTGGAATGGCACATTTAAAAAAGTGAAAGAAAAAACTATAATCAAGAATTCTATGTCCATCAGCCCTGGCTGGTATGGCTCAATGGATTAAGTGCTTGCCTACAAGCTGAAGGGTAACCAGTTCAATTCTCAGGCAGGGCACAGGCCTGGGTTGTGGGCCAGGTCCCCAGTAGGGGTGCATAAGAGACAACCACACATTGATGTTTTTCTCCCTCACTTTCTCCCTCCTTTACTCTTTCTTTAAAAGTAAATAAATAAATTCTTAAAAAATAATTCTATGTCCATCAAACTATCTTTAAAAATTTAAGTGTTAAAACATTTAAAGATGAATATTTTTTTAAATATTTTTATTTATTTATTTATTTTTAGAGAGAGGGGATGGGAAGGAGAAAGAGTGGGAGAGAAACATCAATGTGTGGTTGCCTCTTATGTGTCCCCCAGTGGGGACCTGGCCTGCAACCTAGGCATGTGCCCTGACTGGGAACCGAACCGCGATCGTTTGGTTCGCAGGCCCGCACTCAATCCACTGAGCTACACCAGTCAGGGCTAAAGATGAATATTTTTAATGAAAAAATTCATTGCTAGCAGTCTTGTACTTCAAGGCAGAAAAATTCTTTAAAACTGAAGGAAAATGATACCTGATGGTAACTTTATCCTCAGTGAATAAAAACATTAGAAATGGGAAATAAATATATGAGTCTATATATATGAATATATATGATTTACCTATAATTTTTATAAACTTCTGTTGCAATGTCCCTACATTTCATTAGAAGTAATTAAAAATTAACTTCAAGTAGATTATGATAAGTTAAAAAGGCATGTTGTTATCCTTAAAGTAATCTTAAGAATGATTCAAAGAAATAATGTTAAAGGTGTCAATAACACATACTCAAGCTGACTGGATGGATATTTGATAAAAGCCCTTGCTTGCCAATCTGTGAGAGCCACTCAATGTTTTAGATCAGGAAATTGCCTGAGGTAGCTGCCAGATATACTGTTTTTTGAGAGACATGTATTAGCCTGTTATTGATCACTGATTGAAACTTTATATATTATTAAATGACATAAATTATTTTGAGAACTAAAATGCTGTGCATGCAATGGGTTATGTCATAAAAATATTCCAATCACCAGGGAGTTGCACAGAAGGGTTCCTTTAAAAAAAATAAATGGTGTATTCAAGAATATGCTGTAGGAAGATCCACTGAAGGAACCCTTTGCATATGTATTCAAGTGGCAACTATGTCTTGAAATCTCCCTGATGAGTTACTTAACCCATGTATGATTAATATTGGAGGATCTCAAAGATGTAGCATGGCTTACAGAAATTAACTTAAAGGTAGAGGTTCAACACTCATTGCAAAGGTGGCTGCATCATGGCTAAACAATTATTATAGAAAGTTAAGATGAATCCACTCAGTGGAAAGAATTTATAGTGATGTTCCAAGTATCAGAGACACTAAGTGATATTAACAAAAATGTACTATGAATTAATATTGACTCTTGGGCTACAGTGAATAAGTTGGTGAGATAGTCTGGCAAATGAGCCTTATGTGGCTGAAAAATAAAAGAAATACTGATATAAAATTTAATGTTGTGGAAAAACATTATAGATATTATAGTAAGCATCCTCCATGATGCGCCTTCACTCCTCCCTATGTCCTGGTATTTCAACTTGTGTAGTCAGTCCTCTTCCTTATTGCAGCAGGGATTGTCTGTGTGACCCATAGAATAAGGTAGAAGTAATGGCACATCACTTTCAAGGTTAGAATTTAAAAGGCACTAACTGTCTAGGTTCTCTCAGGCAATTTCTCTCCCTTGGATCACTCATTCTGGAGAAAGCTTGTTGAATGTGATATGTGATGACTGCAGCCACAGCTTGGTAAACAGCTTATCAAACACTTCATGAGAGACTGTAAACCATCTAACCAAGTTGCTACTGAATTCCTTACCCCCAGAAATTGTGACACAGTAAGTACTTATTTCTAAAAACTGTTTTGGAAGTTAATTTGTTGTGCAGCCATTGATAACTAATGAAGATATGAGAAGGGAAAAACCAAAATGGGGCAAATTTATGTTCAACAGTAAAGCTTTTCAAATTTAGAAGGACGCCAGAGTTAACAAAAATATTTTAGTTCTCTGGAGGTGACATCTTAGATAAATGAAATGAATGGTCATGGGGACATTCAAGCAATTCAACAATGTGCAGAATAAAGTTAGATCACACCAACTATTTCTCAGGCTTAAAATGAGACCAAAGATTGTTCAGTTTGTCAACAGATTGACTGTAGAGTAAAGGCTTCTAAATATGGAGAGGATCAAAGCAGGCCAATGGACTACATAGGCCTTAGTCATGCCTCCAGTAGTAAACAAAGGGTTTTGAATGTGATAAACAATTACTTTAAGTTTAGATTTGAATTTGGTAACAGAAGCAATGCCTTCTGATACTATCAGATTAGAAAGAAAATATTATTTTAATTTAGGTTCATATCAAGGAACACATTTCACTGAAGATGCAGGGCAACAATAGGCTAAAAATACTGTGTACAGTAGTCATATATTATAGGATTCATACAGCAGTGGATTATTAGAAAACTAAAATGGACAATTAAAATGCCTGCTTATTAAACTGAGGAAAGGGATAAAGAACTAAAGGGATGGCTTACATTTCGAAATGTGTCATTGTCAGATCAATTGTAAGATATATTGGGAAATATAGAGAAGAGAAGAAGAAAAAGCAGTGTGGATACACTGGACAGAGATGACTCATGACTCTGGTGAGACTGAGCCCAGTCTTCATGATGGCAGCTTCATCATGACAGTGTCCCCACTCATGCATTACATCTTATGCAGAGTTTTTTGGTGAAATGTCAAATCACCAAGGTGACTCAGCCCCCTTATGGCCAAGATTTGGTGTCCTGTGACTTCTGGCTTTTCCCAAAACTAAAATCACCTTTGAAAGGGAAGAGATTTCAGACCATCAATGAGATTCAGTAAATACAACAGGCAGCTGATGGCAATTCCAACAATGGATTTTGCAGAGTGTTTTGAACAGTGGCAGAGACACTGAGGGAACTGTGTGAGGTCCCAAGATACCTACTTTGAAGGGGACTGAGCAGTCATTGTCCTGTGTATAATGTTTGTATCTTGTATCTTCTTCAATAAATGTCTCTATTTTTCATGTTCATGGCTGGATACTTTCTAGATAGACACATATATGGGTCTTAAAATGAAGCCCAAAGTTATGAAACAAAATTGCCAAAAATAAATGGAGAAATGAAAAATCCAATATAGTTGTAGATTTCAACACTTTTTTTTTCTGTAAGTGATAGAAATAGACAATTAGTAATGATGGAGACTTGAACACCACTATCAAACAACATGTTATAAGTGACATTTATGCAACACCCTACATTGTAATGAAAACTATATATTCTTTTGAAGTGCACATGAATACCTATCAAGATAAATTGTATGCTGAGACATAAAACTGATCTCACCTAATAAAAGAAGATGGAAGTTATAGCGTATGTTCTATGATTACAAAAATTAAATTACAAATCAATAACAAAAATATATTGAGAAAATCCTCATATTTGGAAATTAAACAACACATTTGTAAATAATTTACTGGCTAAATAAGAAATCACAAGGAAAACTAGAAAAAATTGAACTTAATAAAAATGAAAGGACATGTCAAACATTATGAGATGTAGCTAAAACAGTATTTATAGAGATCATTTATTAATTTAGTATTTTTTAAAATTTAGTATTTATATTAAATAAGGAGGTAAAACAGAGAGAGACCCCCCCAAGATGGAGGTGTAGGTAGACATACTGTGCCTCCTCCCACAACCAAAATAAGGACAACAAAAATTTAGAAACAAACAAACAAACAAAAAAAAACCCAACCAGTACTGACAGAAAATTGAACTGTATGAAAGTCTGACAACCAAGGAGTTAAAGTAGACACATTCACCCACACCAGTAGGTAGGAGGGGCGGAGTTGGAGAAGGGTCATCGCAAAAAAAGCGGTGGCTGGCAGACCACAGATGCACAAGGCAGCAGTGGAAAGACCCAGCAAGGCAGCGGATTATAAAGGGGCACAGCACACAAGGCAGCTGGTGGAGTAGGTGGTCCCACATTCATGTGCAGATAAACCAGGAGAAACAACTGGGGAGCAGAATGGGCCGCACAATGCAGGGGCCGGTGTGGGGAAATAAAGACTCAAAATACCAATTGAAAACACCTATGGGGCATTGAGGTGCCAGGAGAGACCCTTAGGTTCACAGAAGAGTTTGTTGGAGAGACTCACAGGGTCCTAGAATGTACACAAACCCACCCACCTGGGAATCAGCATCAGAAGGGCCCAACTTGCTTGTGGGAAGTGGGGGAAATGATTGAAATCCAGCAGAGAGCAGAGCAAGCGCCAATGTTCTCTCTCAGACTCCTTCCCCACATACAGCATCAAAATGCAGCTACTGGGTTGTCCTGCCTGGGTAAACACCTAAGACTCCACACCTCACTACATAACAGGTGTGTCAAGACAAAAAAAAAAATGGCCCAAATGAAAGAATAGATCAAAGCTCCAGAAAAAATACAACTAAGTGACGAAGAGATAGCCAACCTATCAGATGCACAGTCCAAAGCACTAGTGATCAGGATGCTCACAGAACTGGTTTGAATTTGGTTGTAAGGTAGATGAAAAAATGAAGACTACGCTAAGCAAAATAAATGAAAATGTACAGGAAGCCAATAGTGATGGGAAGGAAACTGGGACTCAAATCAATGGAGTGGATCACAAGAAAGAAAGAAACAACCAAACAGAAAAGAATGAAAAAACAAAAATTCAAAAAAGTGAGGAGAGGCTTAGGAACCTCCAGGACATCTTTAAAAATTCCAACATCCAAAGTATAGGGGTATCAGAAGGGGGAGAGGAAGAGAAACAAGTGGAAAACTTATTTGAACAAATAATAAAGGGGAACTTCCCCAATTGGGCAAAGGAAATAAACTTCTAGGAAGTCCGGGAAGCTCAGAGAGTCTCAAAGAAGTTGGACCCAAGGAGGAACATATCAAGGCACATCATAATTACATTAGCCAAGACTAAAATGAAGGAGATAATTCTAGAAGCAGCAAGAGATAAGGAGACAGTTACCTACAAAGGAGTTCCCATCAGACTGTCACCTGATTTCTCAAAAGAGACCTTACAGGCAAGAAGGGGCTGGAAAGAAATATTCCAAGTCATGAAAGGCAAGAACCTACATCCAAGATTGCTCTATCCAGCAAAACTTTCATTTAGAATGGAAGGGCAAATAAAGAGCTTCTCAGATAAGGTCAAGTTAAAGGAGTTAATCATCACCAAGCCTTTATTATATGAAATGTTAAAGGGACTTATCTAAGAAAAAGAAGATAAAAAATGTACAGTAAAATGACAGCAAACTCACAATTATTAACAACCATACCTAAAACAAAAACAAAAACAAACTAAGCAAACAACTAATACAAAAACAGAACCACAGAAATGGAGATCACATAGAAGGTTAGCAACAGGGAAGTGGGAGGAGGAGAGAGGAGGAAAAGGTACAGAGAATAAGTAGCATAGATGGCAGGTAGAAAATAGACAGGGGGAGGGTAAGGATAGTATAAGAAACATAGAAGCTAAAGAACTTATGACACATGGACATGAACTAAAGCAGGGGAATTGTGGGTGGGAGAGGGTGTGCAGGGTGGAAGCAAATGAAGGGGGGATGGGACAACTGTAATAGCATAATCAATAAAATACATTAAAAATAAGGAAGTAAAACATAAAAACAATTATTTAAGATTTCATCTTAAGATGCTAGAAAATGAGAGCATATTAAATCAAAAGACACTTTAAATATTGAATTAAAAAAAGGGGACATCAATTTTATTTCTAAGGCATGAAAGGAAAATAATAGAATATTATGACAACCTCAATGAAGTGGTCATATTTCTTGAAAAATACACTTACCAATACTAACTGAGAAAAAAAGAGACACCTATATTGTCCTCTTTCAATGAAAGAAGTTGAATTCATAATTTAAAATTTTCCCAAATTGAAGTCTCTAGACCTAGATTGTTTCATTGGTGAATTACATCAAACATTTAAGGAAGAAAGAACACTAAAGCTACAAAAGTTCTCACATAGAATTGAGGCAAATAAACCCTTCTCGGCTCATTTAATAAGATTATTGTACCCTCATATCTAAGCTAGACAAAAGTTTACAAGAAAAAAATACAGAAAAATATCCCTCAAGAACACATATGCAAAAATCCTGGACAAAACACTTTTAAATTGAAATAAAAATATATAACAGAATAATAAATTTAGAAATGGTGTTTTATCTCAGTAATGTAGGGTTCCTTTAATATTTGAAAATCAATTGATATATTTCACTATCTTCTCTTTCTTATAATATTCTCTTTTATATTAGAATAAAAGAGAAAAAATGATTTTTCTGAATAGAAGTCAAAAAAGCACTTGATAGAATTCAACAGAAAATCTTTCAGCAAAATAGTAATAAAAGACAACTTTCTCAACTTGATAAAAGACAGGTATGATCAATTTACAACTAACATTATACATAATTATAAGAGACTGAATACTCTGCCAGTAGTATTATGATCAGGAACAAGTCACTATGTCCTTCATCATTTCACTGGAAGCCCCAAAAGGCAGGAAAAGTGAAAGAAATGCAGATTGGGAATGAGTTTATCAACTTTGTCAACATGACTAAGTAGGAGGAAATTCTAAAGAAAGCTACTAAAAATCTAAAGAAAACAAGTGATTTTAGCCAGGTTACAAAATATAACATTGAGATTAAAAATTTCATTTCATTTTTATATATCAGCAAAAAACTCCAGGATATTGAAATGAAGCACAGCTCCTTTTATCAGACGACTTATTTTACAAAAGCACAAATAAAATTCCTTTGACTAAATTTAGCATATCTTGCAGTGATGATTTGGTGGAGGTGTATTCTTACAGCCTTCTTTTGTCTGGGAAACTCCTTATTTTATCTTCTATTTTAATCAAGAGCCTTGCTGTGTAGAATAGTCTTAGTTGCAAGCCTTTGCTTTTCATTACTTGGAATATTTTTTACCATTCTCTCCTCTCTTGGAGTGTTTCTGTTGAGAAATCAGCTGCTAGCCTTATCAGAGTTCCTTTGTATGTTACTTCTTGTTTCTCCCTTGTTGCTTTTAAGATTCTCTCTTTGTCTTTAAAATTTGGCATTTTAATTATGATGTGTCTTGGAGTAGGCCTCTTTGGGTTTGTTTGATTGGGACCCATTGTACTTCGTGAACTTGCATGGTTTTCCCATCTCTGGGTTCAGAAAGTTTCCTGTCATTATTTTTTTCAAACAGGGTTTCTATCCCTTGCTCCTTTTCTTTTCCTTCTGGCATTCCTACGATTTGAATGTTGTTGTGTTTTGTGTTGTCTTGCAGTTCCCTTAAGCCATCATCATATTTTTGAGTCTTTTTTTAATGCCACAGTAAAACAATCTGGTACTGGCATAAGAACAGACATATAAATCAATGGAACAGAATAGAGAGTCCATAATAAATCCAAGTCTCTATGGTCAATTAATATTCAACAAAGGGGACAGATACATAAAATGGAGTAAAAATAGCCTCTTCAATGGATGGTAAGTCTGAACAGCTACATGCAAAACAAATGAAATTTGATCATTAACTTACACCATACACAAAAATAAATTCAAGGTGGATAAAGAATTAAATATAAGTTGTGACACAATAAAACTCCTAGAGGAGAACATAGGAAGGAAAATCTCAGATATTCCATGCAGCAATGTTTTCACTGATATGTCCCCTAGAGCAAGGGACATAACAGAACAAATAAACAAATGGGACCTCATCAAAATAAAAAGCCTTTGCATGACTAAAGAAAACAGTAGTAAAATGGAAAAGGAACCAACTGTAT
>PVKM010032741.1:0-16274 GCA_004027735.1 Carollia perspicillata
CTCTGTTCTGTTCCATTGGTCTATGTACCTGTTTTTATGCCAGTACCAGGCTGTTTTGATTACAGTGGCCTTGTAATACAGTTTGATATCAGGTATTGTGTTCCCTCCTACTTTGTTCTTCTTTCTCAAAATTGCAGCTGCTATTTGGGATCATTCATGGTTCCATATAAACTTTTGAAGTGTTTGTTCTATGTCTGTGAAATATGCCATTGGTACTTTAATAGGTATTGCATTGAATCTGTACATTGCTTTGGGTAATATGGACATTTTGATGATGTTAATTCTTCCAATCCATGAACACGGCATATGTTTCCATTTGTTTGTGTCTTCCTTGATTTCATTCTTGAGTGTTGTGTAGTTTTCTGCATACAGGTCTTTTATCTCCTTGGGTAGGTTTATTCCTAGGTATTTTATTTTTCTTTTTGCAATATTGAATGGGATTTTTTTCTTTATTTCTGCTTCTGCTGTTTCATCGTTGGTATATAAAAATGCCTTTGATTTCTGGATATTGACTTTGTAGCCCACTGTTTTGCCAAATTCATTTATTAAGTTGAGCAGTTTTTGGGTAGAGTCTATAGGATTTTCCATGTACACTATCATATCTTCTGCAAACAGTGACAATTTTGTTTCCTCCTTTCCAATTTGGATGCCTTTTATTTCCTTTTCTTGTCTGATTGCTGTGGCTAAAACTTCCAATACTATATTGAATAGACATGGTGAAAGTGGACAACCTTGCAAGAATTCTACAGAGCATTTAAGCAAGAACTAATCCCTATCCTTCACAGACTATTCAAAAAAATCCAAAGTGATGGAAGACTCCCATACTCCTTCTATGAAGCCAGCATCATCCTAATCCCAAAACCAGATAAAGACACAACAAAGAAAGAAAACTTTAGGCCAATATTGCTGATGAACATAGACGCTAAAATTCTCAACAAAATATTGGCAAACCGCATCCAGCAATACATAAAAAAGATCATACACCATGACCAAGTGGGATTCATCCCAGGGATGCAAGGATCATTCAACATTCGCAAATCCGTAAATGTAATACATCACATAAACAAAGCAAAGACAAAAATCACATGATCATATCAATAGATGCAGAAAAAGCATTTGACAAGGTACAGAACCCATTTATAATAATCATATTTTTATTAAGTAGATTCATTAGTATTATTGCTTCTGATCAACACATATACTAGATATTCTATAAATAAAGTATTACCTAAATGTTTGTATCTTACATACCTTAGATATTGTAACTTATTCTGGATGATTTGGAACTTTTGAAAGTGAAACTTATATCAAATATTTCAAAGATAGCATTTCGAACCAGTTTAAGACAAAATTCCTAGAGTTCTGGGGTTGGTTTTCAGCACCACGGACAGAGCTGTAGTGGTTTGGCTGTTGCAGCTATTGAAAGACTTCGCAATATCAAAAAACTAGGAGAATTTTAGTTCACACACCTGTCTGATATATTTGCCCAATGAAATACTACTCAGCCACATAAAAGAAAAAAAATGTATGCTTCTTGACAGCATGGAAGGACCTGGAGAACATTATGCTATGTGAAATAAGCCAGACAGAAAGACATACCATGTGATTTCACTCATGTTTGGAAACTAATGAACAAAGTAAACTAACAAACAAGATACATACAGACTCATAGATAGCAGGATAACAGCTATGGGGGTTAAGGGTGTGGAGGGACTGAGAAAAAAGGAAAAAGGACTCATGGGCATTGACAACAGTGTGGTGATTGCGGGATGGGAGGAGGAGGTTGGTGGAAGTGGGAGAGGGTATAAGGGGAATAAATGGTAATGGATAAAACAGAATAAACATAAGCTATTAACATTTTAAAAAAGAAAAATATACCACAAAACATAAACTGATGTCGTGTTTGAGCTGAAGGAGAACATGGAGAAAAATGTTCTTTTTCTCATCAGTCAGAAGGAAAAATTGAGTTTGAGGAGACCCAGAGCATGAGGTCCAAAGCTACCCAGTGGGTCAAAGGCAAGAGCTGAGGTTTTCTGACTTCTAGCCCAGATCTCCCCTTCTGTGACTTTCCACCACTTTAATGTCCAAGGCAACAAGTTAGAAAAGTGACATTTGGGTCCTGATTTGAGAACAACAGGGCTCTGTTTCAATCTTTTATGTGTGCATGTACACATGAACATATGTGTATAGTCCCCTTTATTAAAAAAAAAAGACTAGGGAGACTTTTAGTTCATATACCTGTCTCCAAATTTGAATGACATTGTAAAAAAGTGAAAGATTGTCTATCTTTTTATTTCAAATTTTAAAAAATAAACCAGGGTTTCACAGTTGACTGTAGAGAAATTAATTCAACAAATATATTATTGATTGCATAATATGTATGCTCAATTAACTTCTGTTATTTACTAAGTGCCTTCTCATTATAATTTTTTGTCTTATTCCCCTAGGAAGATATAACTACATACTATGGTAAACAATAATTATCAAATTTCATATAGGGTGTAATTTGATACCTGTATAGTTTGAAATATCTACAAAAGCTGGGCTTGATGAAAGATTTTTTAGTTTGTCTTTTAGTAATTTCATTGTCCTGTATTCAGTCTAACCTTCAACACTCCCCCCAAATAAAACAGTAACACTACCACACAGAATTTCTCTAGAAACAAAAACCTACATAACTTCTCCTCAAAAAGCTATCCAGTAAAGACAAATTTGACATCTGAAATTACTTTATAGTGATACATATTATTTTTACAAATGATAAATAAAGTTAAATAAGCCCTAAGATAAGTGAAATGTTTATGATGTATGAAAAGCTTCCGTTTAAAGTAAATAAATGTGACTAAATACTAAAAGTAAGGTCACATATTTTGAAAATTAATACCCTGATGTTTCTTAAATGTTTAACTTACAGTTAATTAAAGTAGTTGATTTCAAATACAGTGGAATTATGGACTCTATACCACTCCATCAAACGTGCTAAATGAGGCATGGCCGAAGGATCTTGAATAGATATGGTTCCACTTCTGGCCAGGAGATGGCGCTATCACGTAAGACGCTGCCTTACATTTATTTATTTATTTACTTCAATGTAGCATGCTGCCTTCTAACAGTCAGTGGATACCACCGAGTGAGTGTCAGCACAGAAAGCTAAGGCAGAAGCAGGGAGGGTGCTGAGGCCGTCGTTTCTTCTTTTTTTCTTTTTCAGTGAGGATGGAGCACATGTGAGATTTTACTTTCTGCTTCAGTCGGAATTTGGAAGAACTGCCTTGGAGACTGTTATTTTCAACATCTGTATGGATTCCGTGCTATGATATACAATTTCCTTTATTTCAGGTAAGCCATCATGATTCTACCTTTGCCCTATCAAAGAACTGTTATCTATGGACATGAAAATATTTAAAACAAGACATGTGCTTTGAAAACTTGGATTCAGATCTGAAAGATTCAAAATCTCTAAATCTAGCTGTTCTGTGTTTCTAAGTCTCCCTAAAATGAAATGAGCTCCAAACCCAGCATGCTGTATTTTAATATTTATTTGACTTTCTGGCCTTCAGTGTCCATCTGTGGCTGCATTTATGTGGCCTTTGAAGGTAAAGCTTTCAAAGTGAAGGCTGGGTCTCCCTCTCACAAGGAAAATAACTGCTCCTTCATGCGGTGAACCAATTGTAGAGATGTAATGAAGCAGATTAACATGGCAGTGGCTCTGCTGCAGCCCGGAGCTGAGCCTCCTGAGAGCAGCCTCCGGGGCCTGCCGCATCCGGAGCCTGAAGGCCTTCTGAACCTTTCCTGCCGGTAACAATGGTGTGGCCGACTTGTGTCTTTTTTCTCCTTTTTAGAAAAATATGTAAGTCATTTTTCCCCAATGAATGGAAGATTTGTGTAGTGTTTAATAGACTGGGAATAATAATACAGACCTCCTCCCTTCAGCATAGATGTAAGGAGTAAACTGAAAATAAATTAATTGCTAAGAAATGGATTTCTCTAAGACCTTAGTGGCTTTGTGATGATAGGACTGTGGCCACCAAAAATAGTTGATGTTGTGTAAGGCATTCAACATTTTAAATTATTTTCGGTCATGTGACTTTAGCTGTGCTAAAGACTGGAATGACTCAGGAGCTAGAAATTGCATGCAACAACTCTGCTTTTCTCTGCTAATTCTCATGCTCTCCCTTAAATCTTCTTTTCACTATTATCAAATTAATAGGAAGAAAACAACATAGAAATCCTGCACTTAAAAATCCAGATTCTATTTAGATATATTTAAAATTATTTTGTAAGACTGTTTTTAAAAGCCTCATTCTCTTCCTGTTGGAAAGAGCTGTGTGTGCATGTGTGTGTGTGTGTGCGTGTGTGTGTGTGTGTGTGTGTAGGTGGCCGGTGGGGGGCGGGGGTGCATCAGGATGTTTCTATCTCACTCAGCGTTTTCCTGTAAAGAGAGAGCTGTGCTGTGTCAGAGGTTGTGAAAACTGTGCGGAATGATTTTTTGGGATGGTGTGAACCACCAAGAAAAATAAATCCTTTCTTTTGACATGTGGTATGTATAAAGAGATTTAAGTTTGATGTGTTTCTATATACCCAGGAATTTCTAGAATCACAGATCTTTAGCATTTATCTCTATCATCATTTAAAGAATAACAGTGAGAGATTAAGTGCATTTCCCAGAGCCACATACTAAATTAGAATCAGAGGCAAGGCCAGAACACTCATTGGCAGTTTTCGATGCCTTTCTTTTTTTTTTTTAATTTAATCTTTATTATATGTTTTCCATGACCATTTACTCCCCTTTCAATGTCTTTCATAGCAGTAACTCAGTTTACCTCTAGTGTGAATTTAAATGGCAGATAACAGGTGTGCTGAAAATGACTGTGTGTGTGTGTTTGGGTAAATTCTATGAAGTACAGTTTTTTTTAGCATACATGTTACTCAAAGCATATTATCTGCAGTGTTCAGTTTTCTTAAGCAAGTCTCTTGACAAGACATCCAAGAAAATTAAAACAACAGCGACGGCAACTCTCTGTCTCTTACATTCTTCTTCCTTCATTTGATGAGGTATGTTACTCTACTCTATGCCCATGAATGATATACATGATGACACACCAGCTCACAGCTCTATTCCTCCTGCCTAACACAACAAATTCTTCATATCGATTAGTCTATCTACCCTCACAAGAACATTCGTCATCCTGTGCCCTGTCCTTCCCTCTTTTTCTCTCTTACTGGGCACAAGCCACACACTGCTCCTTCTATATCTTAAGAAAGGAAACAGATGAAAATCTCCCCCTCCCACATACGATGTTTATGGAGCACCACACACCTATCAAGAACTGTCCACTGTAGATACTGACACATAAACAGAGGCATGGAGGTAAAATGAAAATCTGCATGCACAGATAGTACTGTAGCTCAAAATATTCTAAAGACGAGAAAGTGACTGGGACAGATATGTGAATACCTATCCTGTACCTGGGTGCTGTGTTCTAGTATTTGAGATTCAGAATAAGCCAATAAGAGATTCACCAGTTCTGTGTATGAGGAGCTCAGAGTGAGTTGAGTGTAAATAAATAAAAAGTTGCTTATTCCAGGCATAAAGGTGAGGTAAGCAAATACAAGAAAATAAAGAACTATAGGGCATTGTATAGGGAAATAATAGATAATGTTAAAAATCCAATCGGATTGAAAACCGTGGGTAGTGGTTTTCTGTTTTTTTTTTTTTTTTATGGGGCACAAAAGTAAGGATAATGAATTTGGCTTTTGATGTTATGCCTTTGACATACTAACAAATACACTCACATAGGCACGTTCTATCTGGTGGAAATTTTATGCCCAGATATTAGATTAAAATATGAAGCCGAATATATGGATAAGTATGAAGCTGTGGCAAGAATTAGGTCATATGTAAATAAACATCTTTGGGGAATAACAGTGGAGTGAAGAAGACTGGGGGTATAAATTTAAGATTAGGTGGGGTAAAACAAATCTAGGACAGGTACTAATTAACTGGAAAAGTAATGGGAGAAGTTGTAGGAATAACAAAGCTGCAGGAGGCAAGGCAGGTAAGTTGATAACCAAAATAGAGTCCAGAAACAGTAGCAAACCCATAATGTCATTGCTTAATAAGACAATAGGGTAGAAGCCAATGGACTTCATTATTATTATTAGGTCATGGGTGTATTTTAAGGGGTTTAGTAGATTTACAGAGATGGGCTCAGACTGAGGACTAAACAGGAAATGAGAAAGCTGAAGAATAATTTAAGATTTTAAGACCTTTACCAGTGAAAGAAAAGAGATAACATTTTTCTACTGAGGGGTAACGTACTGTTCAGGGAAATTTGATTTTAGTTAGGATTAGAGAAACCCAAGCTCCTTCATAGAGTGAGGCTATTAAGTCAGTAAAGAAAATTTTGTAAAGGAAAGAAAAAACAAAAAATAAACTGCAGTCTTACAGGCGATAAGAGAGGGAAGGTTCAAGAACATTTTTTCTTTGAGACAGGAAGATGGGGTAGGGGGTGATATAAAGGAAAGCAGATGTAGCTCACTTTAGGTACTGTGTTCTTGGAAATTAAATCCCGTCTGTAAGAGAAAATATCTCTTCTATTTAAATCACTTGGATCTTCAGAAAATGGCATTTGTAGCATATGTACTTTCTGGGAAAAATAACTTATCTTCAGTAGCAAAATACTTTCTAGCAGAGCACATTTTTGTCACATTAATCCTTGAATTGGAACTAATAACTGTTTCACATTAGGCTGTTTGTACATACTTCAGTTACATATTTCTTACTCAGAATGATCTGTTTTCATAGGATTAGACCAACACATATCTAGTATGGTATCCAGGTTGATTATTAAGGTCTGATTTGCCAGCATCTGAATTAATTATTCAAGCTCTGGCCTTTTCCTCCATCAGTTTCATTAGCACTTTCACAGGAAATGTATAAAAAGAAAAAGAAGTCAATTTAATTACACACTTCCTTCTCTAACCTCCTTTATGGAGCTTCCTTCCAGAATTTCCTTTTTCTATTGACAGTTCCAGAATCTTCCTGCGTCTTTCCTAGAACCAATGTCTAAGCATGGCCTTGAACCCACATGCCTCTGAATGGCGATATGAGGCCTTAACGAAGGCTCAGGCGTGATCAAGAATCTCTTTCACAGAAACGTCTGTGAAATAATAACTGCGTTCTCAGTTCAGATCAGAATTGGCAGAGAGAAATGTCACTTCTTTACTTCTGTACCCGAATCTATTGGGCTGTATGGTGAGCCTCACACATTTGAGTGAAGGCAGAAGAAGTAGGCATTTAGGTAGAAGTACAGATAAAGATAAAGAAAGATACAGATACACTCCTTTACTCACCTGAGAGCTGACTGTGAGCAACACTATAAAGGCAGACCTCCCCTTGCCTATCAGTGTCTGTCCTATTCTTCTTCCCCTGGGAGTCACCTCTATAGATATCTTCATAACAACCTTATTCTACTACTGAGACTTGGATGAGACCATCTTTATGTAGCTTTAGGTCCCAGCTATTAAAATATTAAGATGAAATTTAGATTATATTTGTTTTTTTAAAAGGCAATTTTGGGTTATGATTGCCAGTTGTGGAACTCATCTCATCCATTTCAGAACTTGATGTTTATTTGTGTCCATCTTTTCTTGATTAGCAGTGTGGCACTTTAGGGGGTGTGGAGGGGATAGCTGATAATCTGAAACAGAAACACTAACTCAAGTTCAATTCTATTAACAGCTGTCGTGCACCCACAAGAGGGTCATGAACAATGCTTGGTACTAGAGGTGTTGAGGTGTATGCTCACCATGCAGCAAGCCGAGCTCACCACTTCTCAGTTCAGAGTCCTTTCAAAGGATCAAATTCTGTGTTTGGTTTTGTTGTTGAGTGTCTTTGCAAAATATTTATTTTATAATTTTATAATAGGTTATAGAAAGCACAAAGTGGGCCTTAGGATAATATATTTCAGATTTCTATTCAAAGCAAACATGCTAGAGGGCACCTATTAAGCTCTTCTAAAATTCTATTGAAAAAATTTTCTGACAAAGGCCCAAATACTTTTAACATCAATTCCAAACCACTATCACATGCTACCAATAGAAAAAATATATATTCCCGCTACTTTTTCTGATTTTATCACTCTTTAAAAATTAATGCATTTTATTCAGGGTGCTTTAAATACTGATGATAGTTACAAACAACTTTAACTCAAAGGGAAACTAATTAGAAAAAAATTAAGTATTTTAATATATACTTTGAATTTTAAAATACTACAGATTTGGATTTTGCCAACAGCTACTTCATATGTCTATTACCTTTAGAATAGAAGTTAAATGTGATCTCTATTTTTGCTTAAATATAGTAACAGTAAGATTTTTATAAAAGAAAGTGGTTTGTCTATATTGGTGAAAGATCTTGCTTTAGAATTCAAAAAAGAAGACTCATAATGCCTATGAAGGCAAATAAGGTCTTTAATCATCAAAATTGTAATTTTATATTACCTTGATTTTCAGACACATTAAAATTTTACATACATTTTGATGATGATAAATACCATTGGCAATATACTAATACTCATTGAAATGTTATTTTTATGTAGGGAAAGATGGACTGCATTATATTAAAATTCAAAAGTAAAAGCTACTGACTTATCTCACTGTAATATTCATATATTAATGTCATCTCCCCTCACTGCCTTGGGGCTTAGAGAAATCAAAAGCTGGTGGAAGCAGAGGTGGAGGTGGACTTTGCAAATTTCTCCTGGTAATGTTCCATTAAACTTTTAAGTCAAGATCTTCATTTGGAAGAGAATATAATTACTAACTACATTAATAATAAAAAATATTTTCTAACATATAAGGACCTTTTGGTATTAGTGAACATTTTTGAAGAAATGGTTTAAGAATCATGAGTGTTTAAATAATGAGTGTTTACATATACTTTATCATCATGTTTTAAAAGATTTTTGAGTGTGAGAAAATTGTTTTAGTTAACTTTTTTTCCTACTTGGTAAAAATCATGTCCATTCTGGAATAAAATGATCTTAGGAAGCAATAACCCTCAAGAAGTGCTTTGCATTTTTTGAATTGTTGTTACATTTTAGAATGATTGCCTTGTATTGGTATCTAGGTCAGTTGGGATTATAATATACTTTCAGTATGAGCATGTCATGGTGGTATTAATAAATAATATGCAATTATGCAATTGCAAAATTATGCCCTGACACATTTTGTTTTGAGTGATGTGTATAGGAGAGTGACAATGAAACAACAAAGTCTTTATTAGGCTCATATGAGAGATAGTAGATTGGTTGGCATATCATAATAAATTTATGATAAGGGAAGATTAACACTGTCTCCCCTCTCTGAGTAACTGAGTAAATATTTCAAAAGGTGAAATATCTAAGACGTGAAGCAAGCCAGTCAGGGAGCAATTGGGATAGTATCCATATCAAGCCAGCATTACCAGCTGGGATGTTTTCCTACTTTTCTGAGCCGCTGTGGTGGTCCTGCATTTGTAGGCAGCTAGGAGGTGCCAGAGAAGTACTCACTGACACTGGCTGTTTCCTGCATCAGTGGCTCCAGAACACTGGGAAAACTACTTGTATAGACAGAGTGACCATACAGTGTATCATCTAAACCACAATGTGGTTTGTTAATAATTTCTCTAGAACAGGAATGAATCGGGACTATCCCAAGCAAACTGTGATATACAATCACCCCATTTCTAACAGCTGGAAAAGAGGAAAGTCAAAAAAGGGCTATGCCATATTTTACGTTTAATTAAACTACCTCCCAAAGTGATCTGTGATTTAGGTGCTTAAGTGTCAGAAAGTTAAAATGTAAAGTGGTTCATTAAGGTAGATGAAGAGCATGAAAATAAGGAACCCAATTATGTTCTTGATAAACCCACCAACTGAAATCTCTAATAGCTCTTATTAAATTCTTACTTTTATCACCAAGAATAATGTAACTGTATGAATTTTGAGCCTAATTTCTTAGGGATGTCAATTGTCTGCAGAAACAACTATCTGAGTAAATATATGCTATTATTACCAACCTAGACTCAGAAGAAACCAATTGTGGGAAATCCTTTCACACTTGGTATAGCCTGTCCACAGGCTTCTAGAAAAGGACCTGTATCAATGGCTTCTGACCAGTTCTACAACACATCCTGAGATCCATAGGTTCCTACGTCCCCAGAAATTTTAAGGTTAAATGAGATCTACTAAAATAAAAGTAATAATTTCTATAAAACCTATGAGAATGTTCAATTCTGGCAACTTCATAGACTGAATAAACACAAAACTCCTTTACCAACACCTAAAACTCAAACTTTAACTAATAAAAATGCTTTTTAAATGCATAGTTAAGCCCTAGCTGGTGTGGCTCAGTGGATTGAGTGCTGGCCTGCAAACCAAAGGATTGCCAGTTCAATTCCCAGTCAGGACACATGCCTGGGTTGCTGAGCCAGGTCCCCAGTAAAAGGCATGTGAGAGCCAACCACACATTGATGTTTTTCCCCTTTCTCTCTCTCTCTTCCCTTCTCTCTACAAATAGATAAATAAAATCTTCTAAAAGTAAATAAATAATAATACATACATACATATATACATTCATACATACATAGTTAAGCTCCTAATAAATAAAGGAAAAACTACAGTATTCAGAAATAAAGACATAACTAAATTCCCGAGTGATAAACATGAAAGCTGACACAGGGATCTTGGGTGTAGAGGGGGATTATATCTTATTTAGAATGTCCAGATTTTCATATGCCTTAGTTTTAAAGTCTGTGAAAATATACAGATGAGTTCTTGAACTTTGTAATATGGAGAACTAAAACTGAGAACTGCTGTGTAGAGCATAAAGCCTCAAAGGGTTGTATTCTCACGGAAATAAGAATTAGAAAATATAATAGTCTTGTCCAGGAATTCAAGGACACTTTTATTTGTTCCATCTTCTGGAGAAAAGTATTTTAGGAAGGGATGTACAGATAATGTCTTATAAAACTGTGCACCTGAAACTTACATAATATTATCAACTAATGATACCCCAATATAGTTAATTGAAAATTTTAAAAAAAGTTTTTAAAAGATTTAAAACCCTAGAATTGCTTCACATCAAATGGAATTTGGATATATGCTGTTCTACAAAAAGTAATTCCGAGGTATTTAAATTAATGTAGCAATTGATATCAGGCCAGTATCTTTTTTACTTATTTATTTATTTATTTATTATTTTAAAATTATAATTCCCATACGATGTTAGTTTCAAGTGTACAACATAGTGGTTAGACAGTTATGTAACTTATGAGTATCTCCCTGATAGTTCCAACACCAACCCAATAGCATGCATAGTTATTACAATATTATTGACTATATTCCCTATTATTTACTTTATATCCCCATGACTATTTTGTAACTTCCAATTTGTACTTCTTAATCACTTCACCTCTTTCATCCAGAGGTGAATCCTCCCATCTGTTAATCATCAGTTTGTTCTCTGTATCTATGAGTCTGTTCTGTTTGTTCATTTATTTTGTGTTTTTAGATTCCACATACAAATGAAGTCATAGGGTATTTCTCTTTCTCTGTGTTTCTCTATTTCACTGAGCATGATACCCTCTAGGTTTATTTATGTTTTAGCAATTGGTAAGATTCATTCTTTTTATGGATAAGTACTATTCCATTGTATACATGTACCACATCTTGTTTATCTAGTGTTCTACCAATGGACACTTAGATTCCTTTTACAGGTTGGCTATTGTAAAGAATGCTGTAATGTACATAAGGATGCATATATATTTTCAAATTAGTGTTTTGGATTTCTTTGGGTAAATACACAGAAGTGGAATTTTTGGGGTATAAAGCAGTTTTATTTTTAATTTTTTGAGGGAACTCCACATTGTTATCCACAGTGGCTACACAAATTTGCAATCCTGCCAATAGTGCACAAGGATTCCTGTTTCTCCACATCCTTGCCAACACTTGTTATTTGTTGATTTACTGGTAATAGCCATTCTGGTGTGATGTAATATCTAGTTGTGCTTTTAATTTTCATATCTCTGATTGTGTAGGCCAATATATTTTAATACATGGCACAAGCAAATATAAAATAATGGAAGGTCATTTTCTCAAAACTTTAGATCTTAAAGAAAACTTCACATAAACCCACAATTAAAAAAACTGCATGAGAAACAAACTACTGTATGGATATTCAGCAGACATAACAAAAAGATACAGAATTAACATCCCAGGAGCTTGTGATAATAAAATAATTCAAAATAAACTATAAATAAGCATGTTTAAAATGATAAAAGTGTTAAGAAATAAAAACAAAATTTTATGAACTAAGGATAGGCAGATATTGAAAAAGGACACCAGACTTCATAAATGAAATTAATAAGAATTAGCATTTAAAACTCAATGTATGGGTTAACCAATTAAACAGAACTGAAATAAGAAAGATTTGTAGATGTATATAATAATTTACCCAAAATGCATTAATGGTATTCTTGATGTAAAAAGGCATAATAAGTAGTATTAAAAGCTTCAAGAACACCAAAGAAATATTCTTGAAAAGATTGAGATAATGAGGAAGATTTGATATTTGAGAATAATAGCAGGAAAATTTCAGTGCTGATGACAGCCATCTTTCTTTGGATAAAAGGAGCATAAGACAAATGATGAGAATGTCTTAAAACCCAGACAAAATTCTTTAACCATTTGAGAATTTAGTATTAAAAATGCATAAAGTAGGAAATGTTACTTGGGTCAATTAAAGGAACCTGCTTGTAAGGGGCAAGAATGCCCACCCAGTTGAGGAGGCTAGGTCGGAGAGCAATCCAAGAACAGCAGCAGAGGGCCCAGGGATGAAAGGAGGTGCACATATGGGCCAAACGGGGAGATTCCAGAGCAAATTACATGAAACTACTCATGTGGTTTTATTGCCGAGCAAAGTCTAAAGTACCCGAAGCAACAAAACGGGATTGGTCATAATTCTGGATATGTTTCTTACTGGACCCTGAATTCTGTTTGTTGCTTTAAAATGTTCCTCATGACTTCTTTTGACATATTAGTTCAGATTCTTACAATAAGAGATAAGATATGGTACAGGGCAGACTCCTTTGTACCCTACACTGATCCCATTCATAGCACTCCCTTCTCAGGTAACATCTATTTTCAATGTCATGTACTAACTTTATATTTAGAAGTTGTACTCCACACAACTTGAACACATGTATAATATGGAACCCTGTTTTGTTTATTTTAAAATTTTTATATAGTGGCATCATACTGCATCTTCCCACATTTTGCTTTGCTCTCAATATGGTGTTTTTTTGGTTTGGCTTTTGTTTTTAGAATTGATCATTTTGATACACAGTTATATAGCTCAATCACTTCAACTGATGGGTAGTTTTACATCATATAAATGTACCACAAATTATTTACAACCTCACAATGATGGATATTTAGGTTACCACTACATTTTCTTTTTATTTTTATAAATAATGCTGCCATAAACATCTTTATGTATTTTTCTTCAATACATATGAGTTTGTGCAAGTAAGTCAATGAATTTCAAATACACCTATTTGACAGTTTCACCCCTTTGTCTTTGACTATAGTCCAAATAGTCAAAAGCCCAAATTGCCACCACCCACAGTATAATAACTATAATCTACTTTATTTTATAGAAGGTAAACTTGGCATAACATTTTGGAGAAAAGTAAGTGGAAAAATTCTCAGTGAGGCAAGACTTGAAATAAGACTTTCGATTCAGGGTCACCGCGAGACTTACACAAAACATCTTGTATATATAATAACAGTGTATGCTAAGCTGATAACTTCAAGCATATGCAAAAATTCTAGCCTTTTATAGCCACTTTTTTATGTTTTTCATGTCATAATCTACCTCTTTTTATGTTGTATACTCATTAACAAGTGATAGTAGCTATACTTATTTTTCATACCCTTTGACTTTTACATTACAATTAAGTGGCTAGCATACCACCGTATTACAGTATTAGAATATTCTGAATGTGTCTATACATTTATCTTCACCAGTGCATTGTATATTTTCATGTTTCCATGTTACTGACTGGTGCCCTTTCATTTCAAAATCAGAGAATTCCTTTTAGTATTTCTTAGAAGGCATTTCTTATATTCTTTTAGTGTTGTTGGTGAACTACCTCAGCTGTTGTTCGTCTAGAAACGTCTTTATTTCTCTTCCATTTATGAAGGGTAAATTTGCTGAATAGAGTATTCTTGGTTGGTGTTTTTTTCTTTCAGTACTTTGAATATATCATCCCACTTGCTTCTGGCTGACAAGTACACTGGCTGCTTAACTGAGGTTCCCTTTAGGTTACAGTATTATTTTCTCCTGCTGCTTTTAGTATTCCACTCTGTTCCTTGATATCAACAATTTTATCATAATTATCTTGGGGAAGATCATTTTGGGTTAAAATGATGGGGTGACTTATTAGCTTCATGACTTGGATGTCTAAATCTCTTCCCAGGTTTGAGTAGTTCTCAGCCGTTATTTCTATAGATAAGTTTTCTCTTCCCTTCTTCCTCTCCTTCTTTCAGAATTCCGGTAACACACACTGTTTCTTTTTATGGCATCCCATAGATTGCACAGGCTTTCTTCACTCTTTTATTTCTCTTTTCTTTATTTTCTTCTAATTGAGTTATTTCAAGGGTGCTATTTTTGTAACTCAGATTCTTTGTATTTACTTGATAGAGATCAAGTAGATAATCAGTTGATAATCTCTACTGCATATTTCATTTCATTTGATTACATCTTAACTCCATAATTTCTGCTTGGTCTTTTGCATGTACTGGATCTCCCTCTTGCTGCTTTCAGAAGCCTGCCCAGCGACCCAGCTGCAGAGTAGGGGCACCATGCGGGTGAGGCACTCGGGCCAGTTCCAGGGATCAGCAGACTGTGCACTCCTGGGGTTCCTGGGTGGATTTCTTGGTCTTCAGAAACCATTTGTTCTTAATGCCCTCTCTTATTTTTATTCACTGCTGTCTCTATCCTCTTCCTTCCTCCAGTCATGGAACTTCTAATTAGTAGTCCAGAGTCTGCAAGAGAGTCTCTTTAGCACAAAAAGGGGAAGCTGGGCATTCACTTACACATTTCCCTTTCCCCCAAAGAGAAGTCATGGCTGAGAAGATCTCACTTAACCCTAAGCTATGCCACATTGGGGGTAATGTGATGCGGGCAAAGGTAAGCTGTTCCTTCTATCCACTCCACTGTATCCCAACCTGGACTTCAGGGTCTCTCTTGTCTGTGGAGGACTTCCCAAGTCAGTGCTGTTCAGGTGCTCCTGGAGTGTGGCAGAGTGGGGCTGGAATCAGTCCACAGCCTTCTGCAGGAACCACAGCTGGTACTGAGGTCTATCTGCCTTTTTCCTGATGCACAGATGGGTGAGACTCCTCCCATGTCCCTTGACATACAGTTCTGGATTCCACAATTCCCACAGAGACACTTGTTTCTGGATGGATGTTGAATTTTTGTTGTTGAGTGGAGTACAAAAATACAAGAGGTGTCTTATGCCACCGTGATGCTGACATCACTTCGCTAAACTACTAGGATTTTGAAATTACCCGATTTAGCTCTTCTAGAGAGTTTTCATGCATGTCTTCATCTCAATCTCAATTTAAATATTGTCCTTGTTAAAAGCCAATGTCTTTATGTATAGAATGCGCTAACATAAATATACCATTTCATTATTAGAAAATGTTTTACTTTCCACTCCAACATATACTGACAAAATTTCCACTCAATATATTTTTGTCCTCAGTAGAATCCAGTGTCGCAGTGAAAATTTTTAATAATACCCAGTGCATTACACAATACATATGAACTTTTGTCCTAATTATATCCAATTTACATGCCATTTCTATTATAATGCTTTCTTATATTTTCATATGCAATGTCACATTTTCCTCTGTACTTCCTTTGCACCCTGCAGCTTTATTATACTTGTTATGTGTGGACTAGTCAGATATATGTGCACCTGGGTCATCTCTTATATGAAATTGTGCACTGCGTAAGAACAGATGTTGTACCTTAAGTTCTACCAAGCTATCCAACACCTGAATATTCTGCCTCCTGTAGGAGGTGATCAATACATCTGTTGAGCTCTAAATTTCAATTTAAAATTTCAATCAGGACGCTATTTGAAATTTCTTACTTTCATGACATAATTATGTTCTACTTCAAATGACTTGTTAAAATAGTTCTCAATAGTTTGCTTTAATATA
>PVKM010032742.1:0-16268 GCA_004027735.1 Carollia perspicillata
CAATCTTCTCTTCCTTTGTTCATTGCTCAGGTATTGTTTTTTTTTTTTTTTTTTTTTAGACACTCTTCTTACTATACAGATTCTAAGTGATTTCATCCATCCCAATGACAATGGTAACTTACATAAATGCCAATGACTATTATCTCAATCACTATTTCTAACTTCTCTTGAGTGTCAGATCTCTAAATGCAACTGTATATTGGACATAACCACTTGACTATTCCAAAAACTGTTTAAATTAAGCATGTACAAAGAAGTCTCATTATCTCCATCTACCCTCCTTCAACTCTAGAAACAAACAACAAACAAACACAATATGCTTGTTTTCTAATTTTTCATGGTTTAGTTGATGGAACCACCATGTATTCCATTGCTTAAGCTAGAAACTTGGAACCATTTTTGCTAATTTTCTGCCCTTTACTCTCTAGATGAATTAATCACCAAGACCAGTCATTTCTACCTGCCACATCCCTTGAATTCATATACTTTTTTTCCAACTTTCCTGCTATAACCCTAGTTTAATCTAATATTTTACTCTACTTGGACTACTGCAAGAATCTGTAATTGGTTTTGCTTTCTAAAGTCTTGCTCCCTTCCAAAGGAACCATCAATCTGTAGCTAGTGTTTCTTCTACAATGAATATTCAATCATATCTATCTTGTCTAGAGTAATTAATGGATTTCTATTGTTCCTAGGTTAAAATCTAAAGTCCTTAACATGATTTTATAAGGTCCATTTTTACCCAGGCTCCACCCATCTTGTCACCCTTATTTCTTAGTCTTCCTATCACCAACTTCTGTGTTCTTCAGCTATAGTGAACTTCTTTTGACTTTTTAAAAAACTTATTTTGACTTTAAAATCCCATTTCATTCCAGGAATATTATTACAAGAATTGATCCCTTTAGCCTTTAAATATTTCAGCATTAGACAGGATATTTTATTATTTCATAGTGGCTTTTCTCTTGTTTTTTTTTTTTTTTTTTTTTTTTTTTTTTTTTTTTTTTTTTTTTTTTTTTTTTTTTTTTTTTTTTTTTTTTTTTTTTTTTTTTTTTTTTTTTTTTTTTTTTTTTTTTTTTTTTTTTTTTTTTTTTTTTTTTTTTTTTTTTTTTTTTTTTTTACATTTTGCTACTGTCCCATATTCTTGGAAGCATTAAGCCTTCTTCCTAATTAGTTTTGCAGAGTTTATTATCGTAATGTGCTCTGAGTCTTTCCATCTTTTATTGGCATTTTCAACAGTAATCTCTGGGCAGAGGGCTATAGAACTAGACTAATATGTCTTTAGAACTTGGCCCATGAGGTCCTTTTTGTACTTTACCCCAGTCTAGAAAAACAGATTAATTCTATTTTATTAACTCTTCATGTGTCTGATTTCACTGGGCAATGATAGGTGTTCTGAATAAGATGGAAGTTCCAAATACATGAACCTCACCTCTTCAAATGTTAGGGTTGTTTTAATTTTAACTCTGAGAATAAAATTCTCTGAAAATATATGGCATCTTTTCTTCTAATCCAAAACAAAGATTCTGAAAAAATAGTTTATTTTCTTGATTACTATATGATCATTATATAGAAAATTCATTATATTAGTTTGGTACCTACTTTTTTTTCTTTTGTGCATCTTCAGTGTTGTCACCTCTCCTGTTTCCATTGGTTTGTTTACATCTCTTTGGTGGTTTGAAAATGAGATTGCCAAGCCTTTTAATACTTTTATTAAAGAGGAAGCCACGAGATCCTTCTTGAAAAAGCAGAGAGAAGAGCTTGGATTTAATACAGGGGCATTAGAAATGTTTCTTTTTGGGAGGGGGGGATTACTTACTTCCAAGTCCAGTGCAATTCATGCTTTTGAGGGATGAGACAACTGAAAGCCTGTATCCTAATATTAGGGTTGGTGCTGTATTTACATTGGCTAGAAACAAAGTAACCAACACAAGTTTATTTTTTCTGCTTTACTTTTGCATTTTATTGTCATGATATTTTACTTTTCAATTACATATTAGTTTCAGTATTATTTTGTACTGGTTTTAGGTGTGCAACTTAGTCGTTAGACTTTATGTAGTGTTCTCCTCGATATTTCCAGTATCCATGTATCAAAATGTTATTGACTGTATTCCCTATGCTTCGCTCTACATCCTTTTGCTATTTTGTACCTACTAATTTGTACTTTTAAATCCCTTCACCATTTTTACCCAGTCCTCCAAAACCCTTCCCTTTTGGTAACTACCAGCTGGCTCTCTATGTCTGTGAATCTGTTTCATTTTAAAAAGTTGATTTTAGAGACAGAATTGAGGGAGAGAGAGAGAGAGAGGCGAGAGGGAGAGAGAGAGAGAGAGAAACATCAAGTTGTTGTTCCATTTATTTATGCATTCATTGGTTCATTCTTGTGTGTGCCCTGACCAGGGACTGAACCAGCAACCTTGGTGTATTAGGATCATGCTCTAACCAGCTGAGCTACCCTGCCAGAGAAAGTATGTTTCAGTTTTGTTTGTTCATTTATTTTGTTGTTTAGAGTCCACATATGGCTGAGATCATATGATATTTGTCTTTATCTGACTGACTTATTTCATTTAGCACAATACCCACTAGGTCTATTCATACTGTAGCAAATGGTAAGATTTCATGTTTTTTTAAAAAGATTTTATTTATTTATCTTTAGAGGGGAAGGGAAGGAGAGAAGGAGAGAAATATCAATGTATTGTTGCCTCTTGTGTGTCCCATGCGGGGAACTGGCCTGCAACTCAAGCATGTGCCCTGACTGGGAATCAAACTGCAATCCTTTGGTTTGCAGGCCCATGCTCAATCTACTAAGCTACACCAGCCAGGGCAGATTTCATGTTTTTTTTAATGTCTGAGTAATATTCCATTGGTCTAAGTAATCACATTTTTATCCACTCTTCTATTGATGAGCACTTGGGTTGCTTTCATAGCTTGGCTTTTGTAAATAATGCTGCAATGAACATAAGGATGCATATATTCTTTCAAATTAGTGTTTTGGATTTTTTCATATATATACCCAGAAATGGAATTGCTGAGTCATAATTTTGTTTTCCATAGTGGCTGCACCAACCTGCATTCCCACCAACAGTGCTGGATGGTTTCCTTTTCTCCATATTCTCACCAACACTCATTTATCTATTATCTATCTATCTATCTATCTATCTATCTATCTATCTATCTATCTATCTATCTATGTTATTGTAGTTCAGTTACATTTGCCCCACCTTTTTCCCTGTTGCTCTCCCTTGCCCCACCCCCTGTCCATGCTCCCACAGTGAATCCCCACCCCATTGTCCATGCCCATGAGTCTTGTATTTATGTTCCTTGACTTGCTCCTTTCCCCTTTCCCCCCACATTATCCACCCCTCCCCTCTAATCACCTGTGATAGCCATTCTGACAGGTGTGAGATGATATCTCATTGTTGTTTTAATTTACATTTCTGTGACAATTAGTGACATTGAGCATCTTTTCATTGGTCTATTTTGGCTATCTGCATGTCCTCTTTGGAGAAGTGTCTGTTCAGGTCCTCTGCCCATTTTTATTTGGCTTGTTTGTTTTCTAGTGTTGAATAGTATGAGTTCTTCATAAATTTTGAATATTAACCCTTTATCAGGTGTACCATTGGTGAATATGTTCTTTCATTTAGTAAGTTATCTTTTTGTTTTGTTGATGATTTTCTTTGCTGTGCAAAACATTTCTAGTCTGATGTAGTCCCATTTGTTACTTTTTTCCTTCTGTTTCCCTTGCCTGAGAAGATAACCAGAAAAAACATTGTTAAGAGAAATGTCAGAAATTTTAATGCCTATATTTTCTTATAGATTTTTATGATTTTGAGTCTTACATTTAAATCTTTGATTCATTTTAAGTTTATTCTTTTACATGGTATAGGAAGATGGTCTAGTTTAATTTTTTACATCTGTCTGTCCAATTTCCCAGCACCATTCATTGAACAGATTATTTTATCTCATATGTTCTTGCCCCCTTTTTCAAATATTAATTGACCATAAAGATGTGGGTTTATTTCTGGGCTTTCTATTTGGTTACATTGATTTATATTTATGTTTTTATGCCAGTTTCATGCTGTTTTGATAACTGTAGTCTTATAGTATAGTTTCATAATCAGGTAGTGCGATACCTTTAATTTTGTTCTTCTTTCTCAGTACTACTGAGGCTATATTTTTGTGGTTCCATATAAATGTTTTGATTATTTGTTCTCATTTTGAAAAATATGCCATTGGTATCTTGGTAGTGATTACATTGAATCTGTAGATAGCTTTGGGTTGTACAGACATTTTAATGATGTTAATTTTTCCTATCTATGAACAAATACAACTCTAAAAGATATGGTATATGCTGGTAGTTGTGTTACTTAACAAAGAAACTAATTCTTTTTGTTTGCTTGTTTTCATACCTTCTTTTTAAAAAAGATTTTATTTATTTATCTTTAGAGGGGAAGGGAAGGAGGGAGGAGAGAAATATCAATGTATGGTTGCCTCTCATTTGTCCCCTACTGGGAACTGGCCTGCAACCCAGGCATGTGCCCTGACTGGGAATCGAACTGTGATCCTTTGGTTCACAGGCCTGCACTCAATCCACTGAGCTACAGCAGCCAGGGCTGTTTTCATACCTTCTTAATGATGATTTTGTGTTGGAAAAAATTTATGTGCTGCATTATTTTATCCACTTTTTGTGACTTATTCACTTAAATCACTTGGATTGGATACTCAAGCAGCTGGTGGTTTATTGTCCAGTACTTTGTACAAATCATGTGCTGAATGCAGTGGGTCTCAACATTCAGTATATGTAAACAAGGAAGTAGGCTCTATACCTGGAGATTATGATTTAGTATCTCTGGGGATAGTGCCTAAAGTATGAATATTATTAAATGCCCCAGAATATTATGATGTAAGAAATCTTTGGATAGTACTTTGGGGCACAGTTTTTGTTTTCAAGGAAATAACAGTATAGTTAGCAATATGGGATTTTGATTTTAGAATAGCACACATGGGAAAACTTGTAAAAAGCATGTAGTCTGGTCCCTCCTTTTCTACATGAATAAATCAGTGTCCAGAAAGAAGAACTGACTTTTAAAAAATATTTTATTTATTTATTTTCAGAGAGGGGAAAGCAGGGAGAATGAAAGCAATAGAAACATTGATGTGTGGTTGCTTCTCCAGTGCCCCATACTGGAGACCTGGCCGACAACTCAGGCATGTGTCCTGACCAGGAATTCAACTGGCAGCCCTTTGATTCACATTCCAGCACTTAATCCACTGAGCCACACCAACCAGGGTAGGAAATTGACTTTTATAAGAGCTTATAGCAAGTTAATAGTGTGTGTAAGTCTCAAACATTAGTCTCTGATTCACAGTCCTGTAATCTTAAGGAAAAGCAGAGAACAATTTCAGTTTCATGTAATACTTTTTTCAGAGTTCTGCTTACTGTTGACCATCAACAAATGAGAATTCTTTGTGTGAACAGTGTTAAGTTGGACCATTATGAATTTGTAATTCCCTGGGTCAAAATGGCACAATGTAAGCAATTTTATAATGGTTCAACCTAAGTATCAAGTAAGTGCCAAATGGATCTCCTGCCTATGTTTGACTGAAATTTGTTGAAACTTGAAATGTTTACCATTGAGGATTAAAAAAAACAGATGAAGCATTTCAATTAAGATTATTTGAGGATTTGCAAAGGGATTAATATGTAAAATATAGTCTGGGTATAGAAGCACACTGAGGGGTAGAGTAAGAAACTAGACAGCAGATATGTCCTATAAAACAAGTATTTTAAGAAGTAGAGCTTTAGTGGAGATATTTCAGAGAGAGAGAGAGAGAACGAAAAAACCAGGGGTTTACATGGTCAGACTTTACTCTTCCTCCTTCTGATCTTCAGCAAAAAGGCCAAACCCAAGTTGAAGCCAGAGGCCATGGGAGCCCTGTTGATGTAGTTTATACAGGTCAGCTTTATAGGAAAGACAACAGGGCAGAAAGTAGTGGGGAATATATAAGGAAGGGAAAATGAAAGACACTGACACTAGGCCTCATATTTTCACATTTAAAGTAGGGTATAGACCATGGTTTTGGAGGGATGTGATACCATATCAACAATTTTTCTGCATCAGGATTAAATGGTGGTGTCAGTGCTAACAGCAGACTTAAGAGGACATGGTTGGAGGAATTGCTTATTTGGTTCTTTGTCACATCCATAGCCTGACTTGGTGGCACTGTACCAAAAGTGTCAGTATTTGTGTCTATTTTCATCTTGAAAGATATTTTATCAGTCTTCTTAATCTCAGAAAAAACCATCACCTGTGGCCACATGTGCAAATATTCTCTCTGCTGCTTTTAAGATTCTCTCTTTGTCTTTAAAACTTGGCATTTTAATTATATGTCTTGGGGTAGACCTCATTGGGTTCATCTTGATTGGGATCCTCTGTGCTTCGTGAACTTTTATGGCTTTCCCCTTCTCCAATTTAGGGAAGTTTTCTGTCATTATTTTTTGTGCAGGGTTTCTATTCCTTGCTCCTTTTCTTCTCCTTCTGGTATTCCTATGATGCAAATGTTGTTATGTTTTGTGTTGTCCTGAAGTTCCCTTAAATTATCCTCATCCTTTTTGAGTCTTTTTCATTTTGTTGATCTACCTGGGTATTTCTTTCTACCTTGTCTTCCAGCTCACCGATTTGCTCATGCTTCATCTGGTCTGTTTATAATTCCTTGTAGAGTATTTTTTTATTTCATATTTTGTAATCTTCATTTCTTTCTTGTTCTTTTTTATAGTTTCAAGTTCCTTTTCCATGCCATTGTAGTTCCCACTCAGTTCCTTGTAGTTGTCATTGAGTTTCTTGAGCATCCTTATATCCATTTTTTAAAATTCTGTATCTAATAGATTGCTTACCTCAATTTCATTGGGATCTTTTACTGGGGATTCTTCCATTTCTTTTGATTGGAAGTCCTTTCTATGTCTCCCCATTTTAGGTGACACTATTTTTTTTTTTGTTTCTGTGTCTCAGGGTGCTCTGTTTTGTCTGCCTGTCTTCATGCGGTAGACTTCTGTGGTAGGAGTTCTGTGGGACTCAGTAGTGCAGTCTCTTTCATCTCCTTGTCTGGATGCTCTAGGGTTGTCCTTTCTTCTATTTGTATGGGTGGCTTTTTTTGTTGGTGAGTTCTCCCCTCCAATGGTCGTACCAGTAGTCGCAATTCCCACTTTGTCCTGTATGCTGTTGTACAGGTGTTGGTTAACAAAGCAGTATTATCAGACAACTGAACATAAGCCAGCAAAGAACCCCCCCTACCATATCAGCAACTTCAACTGCAAACGAGCAAAGATAAATAAAGGTGAAGAGGGATTATGGATATAAAAGCTATGACAAATGGAATATGTGATGACTAAAAGGGGGGAAAATATTGAGTGGGAAGTGGGAGGAGAATTGATAAGAGTTGGGATAGAACTGGGGTGAAGAAAGGGAAAGAAAAAAATTTAACACATAAGTGAGACATGAAAGGGTGATGGGGAAAATTGGGCAAGAAAGGGGACTCTTATACTATGAACTTTGAACTAAAATTGTAAAGATATTTGACCAATAGGATCAAAGTTTCAGAAAAAACATAGCAGGTTAATGGAAACAACAGCTGAATGAAGTTTAATGAAGATGGAATGAGAATGAGAATATTGTACAAAAGCAAAAAGTGAATATGAGATTACTGTAAAGAAAAATGATTTTAACTATTGTAAATTATGCTGCTATGAACATTGGGTAGTATATGTTCTTTTGAATTGATGTTTTAAGATTCTATGGTATAATCCCAGCAGTGGAATTGCTGGGTCAAAAGGTAGTTCTATTTTTAGTTTTTCGAGGAAATACCATACTGTTTTCCACAGTGGCTGCACCAGTCTGCATTCCCACCAACAGTGTACTAGGGTTCCCTTTTCTCCACAACCTTTCCAACACTTGATTTGGTTATGATGGCCATTCTGGCTGGATTTATTTAAAAAAGAAATATTTATGGTGTGCTCCACCCATTTTGTGATATAAACTTGAATTCATCACAATTCAGGTAGAATACTCATTTAAGAAATATTAAAAAAAAAGAAAAAATGATTTTTAGAGGTTGAGGGAAGCAAACTAATAAGCATAAGGAATAAAGCCCAGGTTGAGAGAGGGGAAAAAGAAACAAAATGAGATAAAATTCTTTACTCAACTGATCAGGGGTGGGGGGAAGCAAAATGGAGTAAGACGGGGGGAAGTGTATTTTGTGGGATTTAAAGTATAAACAAATAGTGAACAAATTGGAGTTCTGCTGGAGAAGTATAGCAATAATCCTGTTTTTCACCCAACTCTCCACTGCTTATAAAAGGTGAAAAAGAAATGACTCTTATGAGAGAGTAAAATAAATGTGAGCTGACTTAAGATATAAAAGCACTTATTCCAAGTTAGATGGAGGAGAAATAGTGAGTGTAAGGGATAGGAACGTGGCATACTGTGAGAAAAAATAAAATTGACAATAACAGAAATAAAGCTCAGGAAGATGGTTAAATGGATTAAGACCAGGAAAAGCTGCTGAGTGGGATTTGGAATAAGAATTATATGATAAAAATATATACTCTGAATAAAAGAATAAAAAGTAAAAGACAAAGAGTAATGAGTCATTTGGACTATGAGTGAAATGAAAGAAGAAAAACAAAATGCAATATGAAAGGAAAACAAACAACCAAACAAAAAGCTAAAAAAAACCCATGAAGACATGGGAGTTCTGATGAACAGCAAGGTGAAATTTGTTGGTGTTCTCCTTTTGGCTTCTTTCCGATATGTCTCTGCCTTTCTTTCAACTCCAGGTCTTACTGTCTTATTCTTGAAAGAAAAAGAAAAAAAAGAAAGAAAAAGCACCCCCATTCCAGTTTGTTGTTAAGGCTGCCCAGTCAGTTTTGCAGGTTTCTAGGCTCCTGCATGATGCAGTGTTGGGCTGCACCTGTTTTTCCTCCCTGATGCTTTGGCAAGCATGGGGCGGGGGCGGGGGTGGGAGCTCAGTTTGGGCTCTAATAATCACAGGTGCTCAGTTTCTAGCCTGTGTCGTCAGAGCACTGTGTGGCCCGCACTCTCAACTCTGTGGAGTTGTGCCAGGGCGGCCCAGATAAACCACCTTGCTTTGCACTTGTTTGATCGATCTGTGAGGTCCACTGAGTGGAAGGAAATTGTGCCCACAATCCTCCCTCCTTGTTGGCCAGGCATGTGTGAGGTACCTGCCCAGTGTGCCTCAGTTCTGCTTTTGAAAAAAGTCTCAGTTGTTCCTGCTGCCTCACACCACTGCCCAGCTATCCACACACTCCAATTCTCTGGCAAGTACAGAGTCTATCTGGGTCATGGTCAGTTGCAGCCCACCTCTTTTCCCAGCTCCAGGTGCTGCTTGATCTCCTAAAGTTTCAGGCACTGTCTGGGCCAGCAACAACCACCCCAGCTTTGGTATACTGCTGGCTATGTGTGCTTTTGCTGCCTTTTTCCCCCTACCCCCAGTGACTTTGTGTGTCCAGGTCTCTCCTGGCATACATCTGGGATTTCCCCACCCTGGGAGGGGAAGGGGCTGCTAAGCTGCTGTCACTGAACAGGCTCTCCTCCAGTATCCCTGGGCAGCAGAGGTTACTGGTGCCATGCCCAGGGACCTTCCCTGTCAACCTATAAAACCTTCTTATCACCCATCTTGAAGTGTTCTCTGCACACTGGCTTTGACACTTTTATATCAGCTCAGATTCTGTTGGCCATTCACTTTGTTTTTTTGAAGATTGGCTAAGTGTCCCAGTTGGGTGCATGAGCAAGTGGGCTCAACTCCTACCTACTTTTCCACCATCTTCTCTCCTGTCCCTTTAGTATTTCTTATAGGGCGAGTCTAGTGGTTAAAAATTCCCTTAATTTTTATCTTTTTGGGAAAGTATTTATCTTTCCTTCATTTCTGGATGACTACCTTTCTAGGTATTGTTTTTTGAAAGATTTTTCTTTGAGCATTTTGAATATGTCATCCCCTCTTTCCTGGCCTATAGGTTGCTGGTAAAAAATCTGCTTATAGCCTTATTTGGATTCTCTTGTATGTAATAATTCTTGTTTTTCTTACTGTTTTTAAGATTCTTTCTTGGTCTTTGATTTTCGAAAGCTTTATTATAAGGTGTTTCAGTGAAGATATTTTTCTTTTGAAATTGTTTGGGAATCTTTGATCTTTCAATAGTAGCATAACCATATCTCTCCCCAGATTTGGGAAGTTTTCAAGCATTATTTTTTATTATTCAGTTACAGTTGTCCTGCATTTTTCCCCATTGCTTTCCCCCACCCCATCCCCCAACTCCCACAGTCAAACACTCCATTGTTTATTCTCACGAGTCCTCTATTCTTGATCCTTTGTTTGTCCTTTCCCCTTTTTTTTCCCCATTATCCTCCTCACCTCTCCCCTCTGGTCACTGTCAGTTTGTTCTTTATTTTAAAGTATCTGGTTCCCCTTTCTTGTTTGTTTGTTGATTAAGTTCCAGTTAATAGGTGAGATCATATGGTGTTTGTCTTTCACTGCCTGTCTTATTTCACTTAGCATAATGCTCTCTAGGTACATCCATGCTGTTGCAAAGGGTAGGAGTTCCATCCTTCTTTCTGCTGCATGGTATTCTATTGCACATTCAGAAAAATGTACCAACGTTTTCTGAACCACATTTACTGATGGGCACTTAGGCTGTTTCCAGCACTTGGCTATTATAAATAATGCTTCTATGAACATTGGGGTACATAGGTTCTTTTGAATTGGTGTTTCAGGATTCTTAATGTATAGTCCCAATAGTGGGATCACTAGATCAAAGCCAGTTCCATCTTTAGTTTTTTGAGACAATTCACTGCTGTTTTCCACAGTGGCTCTACCAGTCTGCATTCCCACCAACAATGTACTAGGGTTCCCTTTTCTCTACAACCTTTCCAGCACTTGTTGTTTGTAGATTTATTAATGATGGCTTTTCTGACCAGTGCGATGTGGTATCTCATTGTGGTTTTAATTTGCATCTCTCATCTCTCTGATGTCTAGTGATGCTGAGCATCCTTTCATATGACTATGGGACCTTTGTATGTCTTCCTTGGAGAAGTGTCCGTTCAGTCCTTTGTTGGCTTTTTAATTGGATTGTTTGTCTTCCTGGTATGGAGGTATGTGAGTTCTTTATATATTTTGGAGATCAAACCCTTGTCCAAGGTATCACTGGAAGATGTGTTTCCCCATTTGCAATAGCCACATGCTGGAAACAACCTAAGTGCCCTTCAGTAAGTGAGTGGATCATAAAACTGTGGTACATTTACACAGTGGAATACTACACAGCAGTAGGAGAGATCAAACTCCTACCTTTTGCAACAGCAGAGATGGAACTTTAGAGTATTATGCTAAGTGAAATAAGCTCAGTGGTGAGAGGCAAATACCATATGATCTCACCTATAAGTGGAAGCTAATAAACAAAATAAATAAATGAGCAAAGTAAATCCAGAGGCATGGAAACAAGGAACATGTTGACAGGGACCAGAATGTAGAGCAAAGGGGATAAGAGAGGAAGGAGGAGGAGGGGCCTAGTTAAAGAATAAGTATAAATGACCCATGGACATGGGAAATAGGGTGGGGATTTACTGTGGGAGCAGTGGGTAGGCAGGACAGTGGAGAGTGATGGGGGAAAATGGGGACAACTGTAATAGAACAACAATACAAAAAATTTACACAAAAATTCAGTCAGAAATAAAGGATACACTAATTGAAATAAAGAACAATTTACAAGGAATCAACAGGTGAATGGATGAAACTGAGAATCAAATCAGTGATTTTCAATATAAGGAAGCAAAAAACCAAAGAATTAGAACAGCAAAAAGAAAAATGAATTAAAAAATGAGGATACTGTAAGAAGTCTCTGGGACAAAGTCTAGTGCACCAACATTTGCATCATGGGGGTGCCAGAAGGAAAAGAGAGAAAGTGAGATGTTAGAAACCTATTTGAAGAAATAATGAAACTAAACTTCACTAAGTCGGTGGAGGAAATAGACATACAGGTCCAGGAAGCAAAGATAGTCCAAAACAAGATGAACCCAAAGAGATGCACACCAAGACACACATCATATAATTAAAATGCCAAAGTTAAAGACCAAGAGTGAATCTTAAAAGCACCAAAAGAAAAGCTAAGGGAATTACCTAAGGGAATTCCCATGAGACTATCAGTTGATTTCTCGAAGGAAATTTTGCAGGCTAGAAAGGAATGGCAAGAAATAATCAATGTGATAAAAGGCAAGGACCTACAACCAATACTACTCTACCCTGCAAAGCTATCATCTAGAATTGAAGGACAAATAATAAGCTTCCTAGACACGAAAAATCTAAAGGAGTTTGTCACCACCAAAACAGTATTATATGAAATGTTAAAAGGTCTTGTTAAATAAGAAGAAAGTTGAAACTATGAACAATAAAATGGCAATGAGTACATATCTATCAACAATTGAATATGAAAACCAAAATGAGCAGTCAGAACAGAAACAGAATAATAGATACAGAGAATGTTTTGATGCCAAATGGAAGGGGAGTTGGGGAGATGGGCAAAAAAGATAATGGATTAAGAAGTACAAATTAGTAATTACTGAATAGTCATGGGGATACAAATTACAGAATAAGGAATAGAGTAGCCAAAGAACATATATGCATGACCCATGAATATGGACAAGGGTGTGCAGATTGCCTGAGGGAGTTGGGGGGCTGAATAGAAAGGAGCAAAGTGGGACAACTGGAACAACTATAATAGCATAAACAATAAAATATAATTACAACAGAGTCCTGGTAGTTTTAACATTTAATGGATTACTACTGTGTTGTTTCTCTATTTCCATAGGGTGAGAGGTAGATAGAGTAGATGCAGTTCAAAGACTTGTCTGGTTCTGTTGTTCAGTGAACCTCTGTTTCTCTAGGTTAGAGGAAATAGAAGTTCTTAGTAACACAATTTTCCTTGTTTTATTTTGAGACTCATTCACGCAACAAAATTTGCTAAATAAACTTTATGCCAGGTACAGTTTCCAGGGACATTCTGTCCAGGATTCCTGCTTGTTTTTCTTTACTGCTTTGTTGGGGCTGGGCCATTTGTTTGGTAAATCTCATGTCAATGCTACAGTAAGAGCTCAAGTACAGGACCACTATCTGCCTCCTACACAGGTAATAATTGTGACAAACAGGAAGTGCTTGCTGTTCTGGTTAAGATGCAAGGCTATTTAATTGACTCAGTCTATTGATTGAAATCTTCTTGAATTAAAGTGTTTAGACATGTAGTTGTTTTATATTATTTGTCGTTTCTTTTTCTTCTACTGCCCCAGACTCTCTCCCAAGCATGCCCCAGATATTCCTGATGACAGCACTGACAACATCACTATCTTCACCAGAATCTTAGATCGTCTTCTGGATGGCTATGACAACCGGCTGCGACCTGGGCTTGGAGGTCAGTTACTATTTTAAGAAGTTCTACTTGGCTATTGTCATCTCAAAAGATTCCTAGAGTGCTTTTAGCAGTCTGAAGGTTAGTTAATATAAGCTGTCTCTTCCTTCTGAGCACTGGAAATTATTTTCTAACCTTTTATTTCAATTGTCAGTCTCTGATCTGGTTTTGGAAGTTTCTAAATTTCACTTAGTAAATGCATATAGGGTATTACACTACAGTGGCCAAGCCCATTACTAGTTATGAAATACCAGTCTAAGGCTGAATGTCAGATGGGGCCCAGGAACAGCTGGGAAACATACCTTTGTTCTCAAAACCCTGAGCACATATCAGCTTGACATTGTAAATAGGAGCAATCTGCTTTCTAGGTTGGATCACAGTTGGCTATTAGTGTAGCATGATCAGCAATATGATCACATTGAGGTAAATGCATTATAATATATCATTGCTGTATTTAAAAGGCAAGGATGCAAATGCATATAAGTTAACTTTTTTACAGAACTACTTGAGATTTAGGTGCAGATATCATATCCTTTTGTCCATAAACACTTCATTGTGTATTACTTTAGAAAAAATATTTTATAAAATTGCAATGGAATTATAAATTCAGAAAGTGTAACCTGAAATAAACTGTTTCCTAATTTGTAGTCCATATTGAATGTTTGTCCTTTATCTTCAAAGTGTTCCCTATGGGAGTTTTCCATGATGTAGAATTCAGTCCAGGATTATGTATTGCAATTATTTCACATCTTATTAACTTATACTCTGGTATAGTTACTCAGTCTTTCTTTGTCTTTTATGGCATCGATTTGATTTTCCTTACTCATTTTTGGAAGAAATACAAGAGTTAATGGTGTTTTTCTCAGTGCATTACTCAAAAAATGGACATGATGTCTGTTTGCCCCACTGTAAGTACTATTAGTTGTGATGTTCATAATGTTATTACATACAAAATTACCATGATTTCAGTCTATCATTAATAAATAATTTTTGAGGCAGTGCTTTAAGATTATTATATGATTGCACCCAATATACACAATAGTTTATTTTTTATATTAGTTGTTGTTCAAGTATAGTTTCCTGCCTCTTACCCACATACTAGCACCCCAGTCCTCCCTACCTCCATCCCATTTCTACCACCCACCTTGTTATTATCTATGTGTCCTTTATACTTGTTCCTGCAAACTGTTCACCCTTTTTTCCTGAAATTCCCTCCCGTCTTCCCTCTGGCCACCATCAGCCTGTTCTCAATATCAGTGTCTTTGGCTGTATTTTGCTTGCTTGTTTGTTTTGTTGATCAGGTTCCTGTTAAAGTGAAATCATACAGTAATTGTCTTTCACCACCTGGCTTATTTCACTTAGCATAATGCTCTCCAGTTCCATCCATGCTATCACAAAGGGTAGCAGCTCCTTCGTTCTTTCTGCTGCATAAAATTCCATTGTGTAAATGTACCATAGTTTTTGGATCCATTCATTTACTGATGGGCATCTAGGTTGCTTCCAGCACTTGGCTACTGTGAATTGTGTTGCTATGAACATTGGGGTGCATAGGTTCTTTTGGAATGGTGTTTCAGGGTTCTTAGGATATAATCCTAGCAGTGGAATTGCTGGGTCAAAAGGCAGATCCATTTTTAATTTTCTGAGAAAATTCCATACTGTTTTCCATAGTGTTGTATCAGTTTGCAATCCCACCAAAAGTGCACTAGGGTTCCCTTTTCTCCACAACATCTACAACACTTGTTGTTTGTTGCTTTGTTTATGATGGCCATTCTGACAGGTGTGAAGAGGTATCTCATTGCAGTTTTAATTTGCATCTCTCTGATGGCTACTGATGCTGAACATCTTGTCATGTGTCTCTGGACCTTCTGTATGTCTGCCTTGGAGAAGTGTATCTTCAAGTCCTTTGCCCATTTTTTAATTGGGTTGCTTGTCTTCTTAGAGTGGAGTCGTGTGAGTTTTTTATATATTTTGGAGATTAGACTCTTGTCTAAGGTATCATTGGCAAATATGTTTTCCCATAAAGTTGGTTCTCTTTTTATTTTAATACGGTTTTCTTTTTTAAATTTTATTATAATTGTTATTCAAGTACAGTTTTTTGTCTTTTACTCCCGTCCCAGTCCACCCCTCAGTGCTCCCCACCTCGCTCCCATTTCCCCCCCCCTCAGTTTTTGTCCATGTGTCCTTTATACTTGTTCCTATAAGCCCTTCCCTTTTTCCCCTGAAATTCCCTCCCCTCTCCCCTCTGGTTACTGTCATCCTGTTTTCTATTTCAATGTCTTTGCTTATATTTTGCTTGCTTGTTTGTTTAGTTGCTTAGGTTCCTGTTAAAGGTGAGATCATATGGTATTTGTCTTTTACCACCTGGCCTATTTCACTTAGCATAATGCTTTCCAGTTCCATCCATGCTGTTGCATAGGCTAGGAGCTCCTTCTTTCTTTCTGCTGCATGGAATTCCATTGTGTATATGTACCATAGTTTTTTGATCCATTCATTTACTGATGGGCACCTAGGTTGCTTCCAACATTTGGCTATTGTAAATTGTGCTGCTATGAACATTAGAGTGCATAGGTTCTTTTGGAATGGTGTTTCTGGGTTCTTGGGATATAATCCTAGCAGTGGAGCTGCTGGGTCAAAAGGCAGTTCCATTTTTAGTTTTCTGAGAAAATTCCATACTGTTTTCCATAGTGGTTGTACCAGCCTGCAATCCCACCAACAGTGAACTAGGGTCCCCTTTTCTCCACAACCTCTCCAACGCTAGTTTGTTGCTTTGTTTATGATGGCCATTCTTACCGGTGTCAAGTGGTAT
>PVKM010032743.1:0-16274 GCA_004027735.1 Carollia perspicillata
CCCCCTGCCTTCCTCATCCCCTCCACACCCACACCTCAGCAACTCTTCATCAATATTTTTACTAGAGGGCAATATTAGCTACCTTAAGCATTCTTGTATTCTTCCCGAGGGCACATGTGAACCACTGGAGAACTTCGACACTGTACAGGAACCACGATGCTCCAGCAAGCTAAACTTGTCCCACATTGCTGGTTTTGTTTTGCTGCAGCTGCTCTATTTTGGTTTATGAGTGTGGGTCTTCTATGAGGTGGTTTCTTTCCAGAAATTCTGATATTATATTGGCCCCAAGCTCCATCTGTATTCCTGACTTTAACCTCAACCTATTTAATTTATGTCCCTGCTCTGAAAATTTGGTTCATATAAAAGAATTTTGCTCATATAAGATTAGAACACATATATATCTGTTGCCTCCTTCCCCTCTCCATCACCTTTGGGTGGAATTTTATTGCAAGAAAGCACTGGACTCAATCTCTCTCCCTGTGACTCTTTGCAGCGAAGTGGCAGACTGTTATAATAATGGCTCCAGTGGATTTACCTCCCTGTGCCCGTGACCCTTTGTGAATGACTGTTGCTGCTGCCAGTAAGAGAGGTCAATTCATAAATTGTAATACTGCTTTTAAAGTGATGAAGACAAAAGAACTGGAGAGGTCAAACATTTACTCAGAGCACTGCAGCTACTAAACAGTGGATTAGAGCTCCATCAGGAAAGACTCTAAGGGGAAGGTAGACAAAGATTTCTTTGAAAAATTAATAATTTTAGAATGTCTGAATGTTCCAATGTCTCTCCTTTTGATTTATAGCAATTTTTTCATCCACGTATATTCCATATTCAGTTGATGAAATGATTAATTTTCAAACCCAAGAATCTTGATTAAAGCATTAATCACCATAGAGCAAATTAGCTTAAGCCTTAAGATAAAAAAAAGTGTGTTAGTTTGTGTTGTCTATTTTCCAACCGATTGCTTCCTCTGCATGAAGAAAACAACACCTTAGGTGTGAAATATTAGCACAAAATATCACAGCATCTTGGTAAAATGTTATTTTCTACCCAAACACTTCTATCCAAAGTGTTTCAGTCAATAGTCCTACTATTTAAAAAGCTCTCCTTTTCTTCAGTGGTTAATGTTTTTTGTACTTTACTTTTAGTCTTTTTTTAAAAAAAAAAAAGATCAGGCTCTCGAACTCTGCAGGGTAACATAAATCTGAACATTGTTGATGCCTAAACTTGTCAAATAGAAGCAGCAAATCTTTGGGATACAAATGTCTTCATGCTAAAGATATTTGGTTGTGGAAATTTTGGGTTTAAAGTGGCAATGCAGATCTTTGCCTAATTAAATAAAATTAATATATCTAAAGCATAGAAAAGCAATACAAAATTGAAGCAAATACTTTTATTAAATTTAATGTAAGTATTGGTTAACCCTATTAACACATTAAAAATCAAGTAAATTTGATATTTTGAAATCTGCCAATATGTAACTTCATTTTTATTAGAAAAACAACTTCTTTTAGTTTAAAACAAAGGGAAAATGGAGGTCCTCCAAAGAGACAAATTATTGTATTAATTAAATTGAGAACTAAATTTTATTCCTTATTATTTTATTGTTTATATGCTCATATGCTTCCTAAGAAACATGTGGGTATATAAAAGAAACATGTAGCACTAAAATTTGAAGACAGTCCTTTTTTAAAAAATGTAATTGTTCATTGTTGTAAGTTATGCAGATGTTGTCTTTTTTCAGAATAGTAAAATAAACATTAAAGGAAATATACAGGCACCAGTGTCTGAAAAAATTAATTTGATTCAATAAAGAATTTATTATAAAGCAATTCTTTGACTTTTAGTTAAAAAGGATTTACTAATTTACCTGTCATTTTCTTTATAATAAAATTGAGTCTTTCAACTTACCAAACACTTTTTGTTTGAAGGAACTTATTATCTTTCTGATGAAGACACTAAATAAAGACTTTAAGTACCCCAGGTGGGATGGTAAATGTAACTACTTGTATATCATATATTTGGAACAAGTGAATGAAATACCTCTACCAGTCTATGGAGACAATGTATTTCACAGATCGACTGCTTTATTCTGTTTCTTATAGCTGGTCTCTACTCAGTCCCTGAAATAGGACCTTATCGTACCCTCTGAAAATGTTTGCAGGGGGAAGCAGAACTTGGTTATAATGTTGGAAAGGCAGGAATAGAGAGTAAGGTAGAATTATAGAGAAGGGCATGTGAACGGGGAGCTGAAGATACTGCTGGGCCGGCCCCTGGGTAATGGAAGTACCAGGCTGAATTATTATTACTGTTATTATCATTTTAAAGGTTTTATTTATTTATTTTTTAAGAGAGGGGTATTGAAGAAAGAGAGGTAGCGAAACATCAATGATGTATGAGAGAAACATTAACTGGTTGCCTCTTGCACGCCTCCATCTGTGGAGATCTGGCTTGCAACCCAGGCATGTGCCCAGACCAGGAATTGAACTGGCAACCTTTCAGTTTGCAGGATGATGCCCAATCCACTGAGCCACACCAGTCAGGGGAATCCCAATTATTATTTAAAGATGTGTCAGATCAGCTTTGTGTTCCTATGCAATTTTGAACTGGGCAATGGGAGGGACATTAGGTCTCCTGAAGCATCAGCAGTGCCAGCTGAGTGGCAGCATCACGTGCAGCAGCTAGCTCTAAAGGGCACAGCCCTCAGGAATCTGTGTCAGGTACGAACAATGCAGATATCAGACATCTGAGATCTGAGCAAGGATTTAGAACTGGAAAGAAACGGTCCCAGGCAGCATTTGAGGTAGATCACCCAATTACTGTACTGAAAAGTATCAAATCAATTCCTAAGCCCCACACTTGTGAGACGAGGAGTACATTTTCTGCCTTGATCAGGATGGATGTGGTACTGAGCGAAGTTTAGCTTGCAAACTGAAGATAACAGTGTTTGTCATTAACATGGGCTTTGGAAGGGAGGCATAGTATCATCTGTGGGGGTGGGAGTGTGGGGAACTCAAGGGGTTTAAGAAAAAATTATTGCTTCACTTAAATTTATTCTGCAAAAGTATAGCCTTTTTGGTTGGAGAGACACACTGGAATTCAAATTATAGCTTTTTTTAAGTGTTTCTGCCTGGAAGATAGAAACTCACTGTGATTCTGAAAAGGGCTCACTGTAAAATGTAGCCCTTTAATTTTTTCCCCATAAAGCTCCATATGCTGGACTCTGATGGGTAATTTGACCAGATAATCCTGGAAAATTTTGATGATTAAATTTTAGCTTTGTTAAATGTGGATGATATCTATATATACTTGAGCCTTACTTAACTTTATGAATTATATTATATTGATACATTGTCTTGCTTTATAATTTCAGGAAAGATTTAACTTCCTTTTCTAATTGTTCTCAGATGCTGGTGATCCCTAAATACCTGTGATAGTATTGACTTATTCTTAGACGGTTACACTGGGGTGCTCTGTATTTACCTGAAGTCATTTTTATGTTTTTTTATTATGCGACATTTTGAATTTACAATCAGAAAACCCAGACCATTTTCTTTTCCTGAAATCATTTTTTCAATTTTGACTATTTTTAAAACAAAACATCAGCACACTATTTATTTATTTATTTAATATTTTATTATTTATGCTATTACAGTTGTCACACTGTTGCCTCCTTAGCCGCCCTCCACCCAGCCCACCCCCCACTTCCATAGTCAATCCCCACCTGTTGACCATGGCCATGGGTCATTCACATAATTTCTTTGACTAATCCCTTCACCCACTTTCAATCAGTCCCCACCTCTCCTTTCCCTCTTCCAGCTGTCAGTCTGTTTCACATTTCTATGCCTCTGGTTCTATTTTGCTCATTAGTTTATTCTGTCCTCTTATAAATGAGATCATATAGTATTTATATTTCACTGACTGGCTTATTTCACTTGGCATAATAGTCTCCAGTTCCATCCATGTTGTCCCAAAAGGAAGGAGTTCCTTTTTTCTTCTGTATAGTATTCCACAGTATACCATTTAAAGAAAGTTCTATCTCTTATTATAAAATTTGAATCATATTGAATATACAACTTCAAAAGTATTTCTTCCAGATAATACACTAACACAGTTGATCCTTATTATTCCTATATTGCATTTTTGCAAATTTGCTTGCAAGTTAAAGTTTACCTGTAACGCCAAAGTAAGTATGAGTAGTGCTTTCTTGGTCATTCATGGATATTCTCAGAGCAGTGAAAAATTTGAGTCAGCCAATGTGCACCTTTGCAGTAGAGGTTGTAAAAGATGGTGCTCTGCTTTCTTGTTTTGATTCGAATGCTGTAAACAACTGTCCTTTTTGCCATGTATTTATTGCTGTGTTTTCTGCATTTTTGTGTTTTTGTGGGTAATTTTGCTCCTTGAAATGGCTCCTAACTGTAGTGCTGAAGTGCTGTCTAGTGTTCCTTAGTACAAGAAGGCTATGATATATCTCATAGAAATATGTGTGTTAGATACATTTTGTTCAGGAATGAGTTATGGTGCTATTGGCTGTAAGTTCAATGTTAATGAAAGAACAATATATCATAAGTAATTAATGTGTCTTTAAAAAGAAACACACATAAAACAGGGGTATGTATTAATTGCCTTATAAATATGTTGTGACTAGAGGCTGCACGAACCTAACTCCACATTTCCCCTTGGAACAAGGATTCAACATTTGCCAGTTCACTGTTCATGGTGACTTGGTGAATATTCTTTGGGTACTTTCCTCAAATAGCATATATATTGAAACCCCAGCCATTTCCAGATTGCTTCATCCAAAAAAATATTATACAGTCTTACATATGTTGCCTGGCTTTTGTTGCCGTCTTCTATATATTTCCTTCTTGCACCATGGAGAAAAGATAATTAAAAGCTCAAGGCCCAATGAGCTACCTCATAAGAATATGACAATTTATAGTTCTTATTTAGAATTGGGGCAAATGAAATAAGTTTATTTGCTTGGCTATGTCTGTTTTTGTTTAAAATTTGCTGGGGTTACATTGGTTGATAAGATTATTTAGCTTTCAAGTGTGCATATTTATGATATGTTATCTTCACATTGCATCTGATTTTGAGGCAGAGCCTGCATTGATTTGGAAGAGTGTGTCTGTTGCTTCTGGCCAGCTGCCCAGTAACAAAATCAGAGATTAAGTTTTGGGGAGGGTCCATGGGTTGGGAGTCAGTGCTTTGCTCACTAATCTTTCATTTTCCCTCATCAACCAGCACCAAGTGATTACCTTGAAGTCAAAAGTCTCTAGGGACTGTTCTGATTTTTCCTGGGCACATCATACTCTTTTTTTTAAAAAAAGATTTTATTTCTTTATCTTTAGAGGGGAAAGGAAAGAGAGAGGGAGAGAAATATCAATGTATGGTTGCCTCTTGTGCATCCCCTGCTGGGAACTGGCCTGAAACCCAGGCATGTGCCCTGACCGGGAATCGAACCACAATCCTTTGGTTCGCAGGCCACTGTTCAATCCACTGAGTTACACCAGCCAGGGCACAACATACTCTTAAATTAGTAGAGAGATGTTGTCATTGTTCTTTTTTTCCTTTAAAAATTGTTATTGTTGACACTGTCACAGATGACCTCATCCCGCCCTTCCCTTCCGCACCTGTCCCCAACCCCCTCTCCCTATGGCAATTACCATACTGTTGTCAAAGTTTATGGGTTCTGCATGTACTTGTATGTTCTTTAGCTAATCAATCCCTTTACCTTCTTTCATTCAGCCTCCACCCTTCCCCCCCACCGATGACAGATGTCAGTCTATTCCATGTGTCTATACCCCTGTTTCTTAGTTTCTATTAACTGCTGCTAAAAACCACCAGACATAAAAATCCCTTGAAGCCGACACCGTGTACTAGAGGGTACTGGAATTAGGTGATTTCAAGTTTAATGGGGCATTGGCTTTTATGGAGTCCTGACTGTCTGCTAGACATTAAGCTAATATCTTCAAAGAGATTATCTCATTTGATCCTCAGTAGCAATCTGATGGGGGAGATACTATCATTAATTTAATTTCTTCAGTTCAGGAAACTGAGTCTATAGAGGTTCAGGAGCTTGTCTAAGCTCATGGAGCAAAGCAGTGAGGACTTGCATGCAGATAGTGTGGCTCTGGAGCCAGTTTTCCTCACTGCAATGCTCTTGTATTCTACTCCGTCACTCATCCACTTCCCAAATTCATCCAGCCCCAAATGTCTCACACAATCATGTAAAATATAAGGCCATGTTAACATTAACCTGAACAATAGCACCTTCACAAGGGGGCAATTCTAAAGCATATTTCTAAAGAAATAAACGCTTCTAAGGCAGTCAGTGCTTTGATTACTAAGCTTTCATTTTTCCTCATCAACCAGCATCAAGTGATTACCTTGAAGTCAAAAGTCCTTCCTTGCAGCCTGTCCTCATCTCTGGGCTGGCTCAGTTTCAAAGCTACCCAGGGCTGCTTATCTTTAACAGATGGCTATCTTCCCTCTGACTCAGCTGCAGTGGGTTTGTTCCCCCTACTTAGGCTATTTGAAGCCAATGAAAAGGATGGCTGTATTTTTCTTTCCAAGCACCGAGAGACCCTGACATGTTCTCCAGCTTCCTCAGGAGAGAAAAGAGAGAGAAATTGCTATCAAGGACATCTTGCTACAGAGGACGTTAAACACCTGTGAGTGTTTTCTACCAATATGAAAAACTGTTCATTTCACACTGATTTTTTCCACTATTCCAAAAGACATTTCAAAGTGGAGAAAGGAATTGTCAAAATTTGTGTAGAATATATGTTTCTATCTCTATCTGTCAATGGCTGTACTTTCAATTTATAAATGGCCTCAGTTCCCAGACTTATTTTCTTAAAGAATTCATACTTCTTATGTGGGACAATACATTTTGAACAAAATTAAATGGAAAACTAATTTTAGTATGGAACTCCTGAAAAAAAATTGGTTCTGTTATGCATTGAAACAATTTATGGAAATGATAAGGGCAATATGGGCGATGCGATTTTCCCTGATTCTTCAGGAAAATACCTTTCCACAGCTGCAGAGAATGATGATGAGAGAACCAGTGAAGAACTATCATAATAATAGTAGCCATGTAGTAAGCCCCTCTTCTGTGCCTAGTGCAGTGTTGTGACTTCCGTTCCTCATCTCAGGTACAGCCCTGTAGCAGGGTTGGATCAAGGCTGTAAGGGTCTCAAATTTTTATAGTTTTTTTTTCAGAAACCTCCTTAAAAATAACAATACAAATTATGTATAGAAGTAAATATTTACTCAAAAATGAGAAAAGAAATCACAATAAAATAGAGATTATCTGATAAAGCTCACGAATAAAACAAACATGATAAAATCTATGAAAATAGCATTTTAAGAAAAGTAACTTTTTGAGACACTTATTTTTTTCTGTTTTTTTGAAATATTGATATTCTTTTCACATGAAAGGATGTTATCTCTTATCTGGAGAAGAAAATGGGAATATTCCTAGTGTAAGATTTTAAATAGTGCTTATCACTTTGACATAATATTGTGTTTATAAATAGATTGAGTGGTTCTTGAAGAAGGGGTCTGATTGTGCTATTGATTCCCAGCAGCTAGGATAGTGACTGACGTATCAAATGCACTGATCACATCTTTGTTAAATACAGGAGTGATTAAGCTATACAGAAAGGTTAAGTTGAAGGTGATACACTTGTGCTGGGAAAGTAGCTGCTACTTCAGATATTGTTAAGACGGGTTCCACATGCCTCCTTCTTGACCAAGGAGAAGAGTATATGCACAGGTGTTTCTGATGAAGTGTCCTTCACACCCAGCCTATTCCCTCCTGAACCAATCAATATTTTGTAGTTAAGTCAGACCCTGACCTGGTTGTGCTTTGTGTCTCTATATTACTATTTTAGAGATGAAAATAAGTAATAAGTACAAGTTTCTAGTTTTTAACAAGGTGGTATGGCAAATAAAGTGTTTCAATCTCCTCTATTCTCATGACACCCACTCCAGTCTCACCACTTAAGTGATCTTACTTGACACCAGCTCAATGTTCTTTTCGAATTACCATTTACATGAATTCACTGAACCCTTACAGAATCCATTCCAACAATGTGCAAAATAAAAAAAAAGGAAAAGAAAAGAAAACACATTTTGTAAGATAAATGGTTTCTCTTTTTCATTTTAAATAAAATGAGCCGGGAAGAGGCAGAGAACTTTTATGATTCAGTAATGGGCGAGATAGGATACTCTCTAGCTCACAAATCAAAGAGACGTGAGCTGCAAAAGCTTCAATTTTGTAGAGAACAGCTCAGGGCCAGGCAAAATGTCATCCTTTTTATAGGTGCAACAAAATTCTTCTGTTTTTTTATCTTAAACACAGGCATTAGATCAGATCTTCAAGTCCCTTGGATGTCTGGAATAGTGAGTTGTGTGCACTTTCTAAAACATAGAGTCAAGTGTGAATAAATGCTAGAGAAAAAGAGGAAATAGCATGAGAGACCCAAAATGCCTGAGTATATAAAGTCTTGACCAGAGGAATGTCATGCAGAGTTCTTTGGTGTCACATAAATGGCCCCCTGGGCTTATCAACATGTGCACTCACACTAATGAGAGTGGCCAGCTTTAGAACACAGCAGGGCCTACAGACAACATCATGTTACAGTGTGTTCTTAGCCACATTTAAAACTTGGTACCGAAGGATAAAACTGGCTCTGAAGATTTATTATTGAGAACAAAATGTTTGAAAGAAAGAGCAGGCTTTGATCTCAACCTTACTTTCTTATGCATCTATGTTTTCTTTTTTTTTTTTTTTAGTTTTATTTTCATTGTTTATGCTGTTATAGTTGTTCATGTTTTTCCTCCCTTTCCCCACCTCCACCTAGCCCCACCCTTTCCCCACCCCCAGCAATTCCCTGTATTGTTGTGTGTGCCCATGGGTCGTATACATGTGCTTCGGTAACCCCCTTAACCATCTTTCATCCCAATCCTCCCCTCTTCTTTCTGGAAGCTGTCAGTCTGTTTTCTGTATCCAAGCTGTGTTACTATTTTGTTTGTCTATTGTGTTTATTAGATTCCACATGTAAGTGACATCATGTGGTATTTTTCATTTTCTGACTTCCATGATGTCACTTGGAAGTCAAATATTCTGTAAGTGGGAATTTAAATATCTGCTTTTTGTTAGTCAACGAATTTTAAGATAGTGTTCCCATTTGAACCAATTTTTTCCACTCCAAGGCTTTTTCTTTTCTTTCTGTCCTTTTTTTTATAAGGCTTTATTTTCACATTAAAAAATAGAATAGAACTAAGCATTTCTTTGAAAAGGGATGGCACAGTATTTGACTTTTAGGTATCCAGGAAGCAGATGTACCTTAATTTAGAGTTGATGACTTTCACATGCGTATATCAAACATTGGTTGAATACCTGCTTTTTTACTTTACATATTGCTATACCATCACCATACATTGTTAAAAATGTTTTTTTCTTGTACTGAGAATTTTTAAGATTCACCTTTTAACAGCATTCAGATAGGCAACAGTATTATTAGCATTACATCCCCAGGACATATTTATTCTATAACTGGAAGTTTGCATCTTTTGACTGCCTTCAATCATTTGGCCAACTCCCTACTTCTCACCTCTGGCAACCACCAACCTGTTTGTGTCTCTGTTTGTTTTGTTTGTGTGTTTTTTCTTTGTTTGTTTTTAGATTCCACATATCAGTGAGATCATGTGGTATTTATCTCTCTGTCTTACTTATTTCACTTACCCTAATGCCTCAAAGTCTATCCATGTTGTCACAAATGTCAGGATTTCCTTCTTTTTGTGGCTGAATAATATTCCACTGTATAGATACACATCATATTTTCTTTATTTATTTATCTGGCAATCAACACTTAAGTGTTTTCCATGTCTTGGCTATTGTAAATAATGCCATAGTAATCATGGGTTACAAATCATGTTTTCAGGTTAGTGTCTTCATTTCCTTTGGATAAATACCCAAAAATGGAATTGCAGGATCATATGATATTTTTACATTTAATTTTGTGAGGAACCTCCATATTGTTTTCTATAGTGGTTGCGCCAGTTTCCAGTTTTCACCAAGAGTGCACAAGGGTTTACTTTCAATACATCCTTTCCAACACTTTTTTTAATAGTAAACATTTTAACAGGTATGAGGTGATAATTCATTGTGGTTTTGATTTACATTTCCCTGATGATTAGTGATTGTAAGCATGTTTTTGTATACCTGTTGGCCATCTGCCCATTTTTAAATGGGATTATTGTTATTAGTTTGCTATTGAGTTTTATGAATTGTTTATATATTTTGGATATTAACCCCTTATCAAATATATTATTTGCAAATATTTTTCCCATTTAGTAAGTTGCCTTTTCATTTTGTTGGTAGGTTTCTTTGTTGTGCAGAAAGTTTTCAGATTGATTTAGTCTCACTTATTTAGCTTTGCTTTTGTTGCCTTTGCTTTTGGTGTCAAATCCAAAACATTGCCACTAACATTGATGTCAAGGAGCTTACTACCTGTGTTTTCATGTGGGAGTTTTATGGTCCAAGCCTTTAATTAATTTGGGTTGGTTGTTGTGGATTGTGTAAGGTACTGGTCCAACTTGATTCTTTTGTGTGAGGCTGATTAGTTTTTCCCAATACCATTTTTGAAGAGACTGTCCTTTCCTGATTGTACATTCTTGGCTCCTTTACCATAAATTAATTAACCTTATAGGCATGGATTCATTTCTGGGCTCTGTTTCTGTTCCATTGATCTGTGTGTCTGTTTTTATGCCAATGACTTACTGTTTTGATTACTATAGCTTTGTAATATAGTTTGAAATCGGGATGTGTGGTGCCTCTAGCTTTGTTCTTTTTCATTAAGATTGCTTTGTATATTTGGGGTTCTTTGTTATTCCATACAAATTGTGCAGTTATTTATTCTATTTCTGTGAAAAATGTCATTGCGATTTTGACAGTGAGTGCATTGAAACTGTAGATTGCTTATGGTAGTACAGACATATTAACAATTATTTTTTTCTCCAATTCATGAGCATGGGATATCTTTCCATTACTTGTGTCTTATTTAATTTTTCATCAATGTTTCATAGTTTTTAATACACTGGCTATCACCTCCTAAAGTGAAATTTATTCTTAGGTAGTTTATTTATTTATTCTTTTGATGCAGTTGTAAATTGGATTGTTTTCATAAATACTTTTTCAATAGTTTGTTATTAGTGTATAGAAACACACCTGATATTCATATATTGATTTTGTATCCTGCAACTTTACTGACTTTATTAGTCCTAATAATATTTTAGTGGAGTCTTTAGGGTTTTCTGTGTATAATATTATATAATCTATAAATAGAGACAGTTTTACTTCTTTTCTTATTTAAACGCCTTTTCTTTTTTTCTTCTTGCCAAATTAATTGTTCTGGTTGGGACTTTCAATACTGTGTTGAGTGAAAATAATCAGAGTGGGCATCCTTATCTTTTTCCTGATCAGCTTTTCACTATTGAGTATGACTTTCAGCAAAGTGAGTATAGAGAGAATTTACCTCAACATAACTATACCAAGTTTTTATTACAAATCAATATTGAATTTTGTCATATGCTTTTTCTGTATCTAGTGAAATAATCATATGATTTTTATTTTATGTGTTGTTAATGTGAGGCATCACATTGATTGTTTGCAAATGTTGAACCATCCTTGAATCCCTGGACTACATCTCAGTTGATCATAATTAATTATCTTTTTAATGTGTTTTGAACTTGGTTTGCTTATATTTTCTTGAGGATATTTGTATCTCTGTTTATTATGGGTATTGGCTTGTAATTTTCTTGTAGTATTTTTTTGTATTTCTGGTTTGAGTATCAGGATAATGCTAGCCTCATAAAATGAGTTTAGAACTATTTTCTCCTCTTCTATTTTTTAAGGAGTTTGAAAAGGATTGGTATTGATTACTCTTTAAATATTTAGTAGAACTCACAAGGGAATCCATCTGGTGTTGGAATTCTATTTGCTAGGAACTGTAAGTGATTTTTAAGTGAGTGCTCTCACGGGAAAACTATAGTGAAGTAAAAATGAGAGGAAGTTGATTCTGATGGGAGCTCTTGAATATAGGGTATACCTTATAGTTTATTCTACCTTGAGGCAAAGGTATCTCCACATCACTAGTCATTGGTTACTATTGAGGAAAAGGTTGGGTGGGATCCAATATCATCCCTATTCCTTTTGGGTGGAAAGGCAACTCCAGTCTCCCCAAAACAACTTTCTGGAAAGGTTGATGGTATGGGCATATCAATCCAGTGAAAGAGATCCCAGAGGACATGGGAAGGACATAGCAATGTCTTCCTCATGTAAAACCTGGAAATAAAGACATGCTCAGGATTAAGTTACCCATATGCAAATCAAATTTCTGTTCCTTATAATGATGCCCAGTTGTAGGAAAAGAGTTTCTTATTGGAAATACTGATCCCAACCCCATCCCCAAAAGTGATATCTCCCAAGGTCTTCTTCATTTTGGTAAATGACAATTCAACCTTTAGGTTCCTCAGGTAAAAATCTTAAAATCATCACTGATGCATCACTTTGTCCTAAATCACACAATCTGTCAGCAAATCCTATTTGTTCTGCTTCCAAATATGTCCATATTCTAGTCTCTTTTTACTCTCTACTCTGTTACCACCTTAATCAAAGACATCAACTCTCTTCTGGGTTATTGAATAACCTCCTAGTCTATCTTCCTGGTTTTGCCCCTGTCTGTTGCATTGTATTCACATAGTATCTGGCGTAATCTGTAGATAACATAATCATATCAGGTAACTCCACCTTATTGTTTAATTTTTTCAATTACAGTTTACTTTCAATATTATTTTGTATTGATTGTGTACAGCATAGTAGTTAGATAACCATCTACTTAAAAAATTTCTTTTATTGATTCTAGAGAGAGGGTAAAGGAAGGAAAAAGAGAGGGAGGAAAGCATTGATGTGAGATAGAAACATCAGTTGTTGCCTCCTGCGTGTGCTCTGACTGGGAACTGAACCAGCCACCCAGGCATGTGTCCTGACTGTGAATTGAACCCATACCTTTCAGTTTGTGGGATGATGCCCAACCAGCTGAGCCACACCAGCCAGGGAAGACAACCATATACTTGGCAAAGTGTTTCTCCTAATATTTTCAGTACCCATCTGGTATCACACATAATTATCGCAATATTATGACTATAGTCCTTATGCTATCCTTTACATCCACAAAATTATTTCATAACTACCAGTTTGTACTTCTTAATTCCTTTACCTGTTCACCCAATTCCCCAAGCCCTCTTCCCTCTGGAAACCACTAGTCCACTCTCTGTGTCTATGAGTCTGTTTCAGTTTTGTTTATTTTGTTCTTTAAATTCCATATATAAGTGAAATCATATGGAATTTGTCTTTTTTTGCACTGACTTATTTCACTCAGTAAAACACCCTTTAGGTTTGTCTATGGCATTGCAAAATTTAAAATTTCATTTTTTATGGCAAAATAATATTCAACTGTATAAATGTACCATTGCTTTTTCATACACTTGTGTATTGATAGACACTTATGTTTTTTCCATAGCTTGACTACTATAAATAATGCTGCAATGAACACAGGGTTGCATATATTTTTTTTGAATTAGTGTTATGGCTTTCTTCAGATAAATACCCAGAAGTAGAATCTCTGGGTCATAAGGCAGTTTCATTTTTAATTTTGTGACATAACTCCATACTGGTTTCCACTGTGGCTGCACCAGTCTGTATTCCTACCAAGAGGGTACAAGGATTCCCTTTTCTCCACATCCCCACCAACATTTGCCATTTGTGGATTTATTGATGATAACCATTCTGACAAGCGTGAGGTGATATCTCATTGTGATTGTAACTTGAATTTCTCTGATAATTAGTGATGGTGAGCATCTTTTTGTAAGTTTATTGGCTATCTGTATATTCATCGTCTTTAGAGAAGTGTCTGTTCAGGTACTCTGCCCCTTTCTTAATTAGATTTTTTTTTTTTGGTGTTGAGTAGTTTACATATTTTGGATATTAACTTCTATCAGGTATATCATCAGTGAATACCTTCTTCCATTCAGTAGATTTTCCTTTCATTTTCTTAAAGTTTTGCTGTACAAAAACTTTTCAGTTTGATGTATTCACATTTGTTTATTTTCTTATCTTTTCCTTGCCCAAGGAGTTATATCAGAAAAAATATTACCAAGTTAAATGTCCCAGATTATCCTGCTTATGTTTTCTTGCAGGACAGGTAAGTCTACCTTAGAGCACTCTAATTGCTCGTCTGGCTCATTCAAAGCTCCACAAGGCCTAACAATATGGAGGACTTATATGCCGTAACTTCTAGGTGTTATCTCCTATATTCTTCCCCTCCCTCAGTTGACTCCAGCTACATGGGCACCCTTGCTATGCTTGAAACACATGAAATATGTACCACCTCAGGCCCTTTACATTTTTGTACCCTCTTGCGCTAATACTCTTTTTACCCCCAGCTAACTTTACCTGTTTCTTCCAGTTCTCTGCTCAGATGTCAGCTCTCAGTGACAAAAAATTCAGTTGCACCCCCAGTACTTCCTATAATCTTAAAATGCTTTAAATTTCTTTATAGCACTTATCACCATTTGACATATTAATTTGTTTTCTGTCTTACCATAAAAATTATAAGCTATACAAAGCCTTAGATTTTATTTTGCTCGCTGCTGAGTTCGGAAAGCCTGGAACGGTTTCATCATATAGAAAATGCTCAATAGATATTATCTGAGTTAAGTAACGAATGATTCAGTTAACACACACTTTGTGGGAGGATTGTGGTAAATTATTAGTGATTCCTGCCATGGTACCTAAGCAGTATTAAAGGCCAATTTTTTTGTTTTGTTTGTCTGCTTTTAACATCCCTGTAAAATGGTGCATTTAGGATAGGATTACCTCACTGAATTTAGAGCCAACATTGGGTGAGAAATTCATATCTACATCTGAGAATATTTATGCACAAATAAATTACAAGTGAAAAATTCCCATGTTTACAATTAGAGACACACTGAGTAATGGTCAAGTAAAATTGAAAAGCTAAATGGAAACTAAAGTATTTCATACAATTCATCGACTTTTATCTCAACAATGTGAGAGGAAACATTGATGTCCATAGAGCAGCCATGCAGATCTGATTAAATGCCATGATTCAATCCCTTTACGAGGTAAGGCTGAGAGATTTTCAGTAGGGTCTTTGGACTTAGGGAAATTTTATGTCAGCCACTTACAAACTATGTGGCCATGACAAAATTGCTTACTCTCCAAAGGCTTGAATTTTCTCAATATAAATAGCAGATAATTTTTAGGGTCATTATAAAAATAAAGGAGATCTTTCACAGAAAGCATTTAACACAGTACCTAGAATATAACAATGTTCAATAGATGTAACTACATTGTTTTGCCATGCATATTCTTTAGACACTTTTTACTATCAATAAAAGAAATGAAAGAGTAAACATAAAGATGGAAGGTATGAGAGGAGATTGGCTGCACACCCTGCAAGTGGAGCAGTTTGGCAAGCTATTTATGTTGCTCTGGAAATGTTGGAAATTCCCTTGTACTTTAATTTTGGGGAGCGATCAGATACATCTATAGCCAGATATAGATTAATTTTCCACACTTGAAAGATCATATATAATTCTGTTTCACTGTTAGCATCAAGACAGCTTCTTCATCATTTTTATTGACTTCCAGGTACTAACTTTAAAAAATTATTTCCTAGTCTATCTATGCCAATTTAACCCTGAAAAGAAAAATGAAATGCATATTGTAGCTAAGTAAAGGTATGTAAAACCAACCTAATTGTTGAATATTGTACATTTTTGTCTTATTATAAAAACTAAAATTTTACAAATTAATCTTTTAAAAAATGTTTAGAAGCCAAATATTCTTGGTGGAGTGCCTTGGTCATTTGAATTAGAGTCAACTGATTTTATGTACTAATCTTGGTACACATGTAATTAAAAATAAAACTGATGATAGTCATTCAGATCAGATGGAATGCATTATGCATCATGAATTGTGTCAGATTCTGGAAACTCAAAAAATTAAAAGAAAACATGGTACTCCCCCCACCACAGAGATGATATACTGGTGAGGAAAACAAATGAAAAGATAATTTCAATAAAATATGTGAAGAGATAAGATAGGCACACAATCAGTATGCTATCCAGTCAAAGTCTGCTTAGAGGTGTGAGGCAGCAATAGAGGATGTCTGTA
>PVKM010032744.1:0-16278 GCA_004027735.1 Carollia perspicillata
AGAATTTTTCAGAGATCTCATCTGGAGCTGTCCTTGGACACAATTCTGTTAATTCAAGGCGCAACATGGAACCAAGGATGTTGCTTAGGAATTTAATGAGTATTTGTTAGCCAGGGCTTCCGAGAATGAGGAAGGAATGCCTTCAAAATGCTGGCATCTGTGAACTGAACTAACACCAAGATTATTTTACCTACCTATTCAACCAATGTTCTCAAGCCTTTTTTATGTGCCGTGCTATGCTAGATATGGGAAATAGAGGTTGAATAAGAAGGCATGGGTCTGTGCTTAAAAGTGGGCTCAGCCAGCGGTGGAAGAAAGTGAACTGATAAACATGACCAAAACTACATTCTGAGTCATAGCACAGATTTGAAGACAGTGAGGAGAGCGCAGCCAACTCTGTCTGGGGGGCCGGGAAGAATTCACAGAGGAGGGGCTCGAGGGAGCGAGATCAATGCCGCTTTTACAGTAACCATATGCTTTTGTTTCCTCCCATCCACAGTTGTAAGTTGTTGTACATATGCAGAAACATAAGAATTAATATCCAAATGGTTTGTATTATGATGTGGTGCTAATTTATGTGAAGTCAGTACTGTCTTCACACAGTTCACATTTCAGATTTCTGAACAGAATGAACAGGTCTCATCAACCATCTTCTTAGTTGCTAAGGACTTCATAAATTCCTCTTTGTAATTGACTGGCTTTCAGACAATAATTGTTAACTGATAGATAGGAGAATTGTCAGGTGTGGAATCAGTGGTGAGAGAAGATACTTTCTCTGTTGCACTTACAAAGAATCGCTGATAAGACCTCTGATCCCATTAAGGATATAAACTCTTCAGATGGATTTGATGACAGCCCCATGGGTTGCCTGAGTCCTCACCAGCTTGGCTGTTCTCAGCACATGTTCAGCCAAAGGGGGATGAAATCAATGCAAGAATTTCATGGCCTCCAAGAAAATTACTGTTGAGAGATGACCCAGTTCTTTGATTGGTGTCATCAGAAGACAGGCCTCCTTGAGAAATGAATGTAATGACATCCACCAGCTGCTTAAATCCTTTCTAGTACATGCATTTGCTTTCAAATGGCTTTAGACTTTTAGCATAAACTATGGCTTGCTTTCTTCCCCATAGTTGGGCTCTGGGCATCTTTGAAGCTGCAGGCAGAGGCACGCCTGGCAAAAGCAGGGTGCTACTCTGCATCTCCCAGGACAGGCAAAGGCATTTCTCCTCGGACCCCTTAATGACGAAGAGCTAAGAAAGTGCCATGAGTGGGTCGGTGATTTCAAACTGATTTCCGCCCTCTCCTTCGCTGAATTCCCACTCACGAGGATCACAGTCAGTGGTGTGAGCTTAAATCCTAGGACCCTGCGTATTGCGTTGCCGCCTTTCCTTCCCAGACACACAGCAGTTCTTGCATTTCTGTGTTCTGGCTTTACTCATTGTCATGTCGGCACTGACTTCTGACAACTCTTCGAAGGATTCTGTTTTGTCCCTGTGGAAGATCTAGTTGTAAATGCAGAGAGAAAATGGGTATGGGAGTCGAAAAGGTTAAAACAGAAACCTAGAGCAGAAACTACAGAACCTTTGCAAATCAATAAAATTCCATGGCATTCTTAGGTGATCTGTCTCCAGGGTAATACCTGGAAGCCTTCTCCCTCTCCCCCTCTACTCACTAGGCCATTATTTTTACCACCTCTTCACCTCACTCCCCCTACAGGGAATACAGGGAATTATGATGGATAAGGTATTGCAAAGATCTAATAACAGTAACAATAGCAATCTTTTAGATTGAAATGTTTTCTGAGCACTTCCTATGTGCTAGACACTATTCTAAGCACTTTTCACATATCGGCTCAACTAATCCTCACAACCACCCTGTGGGGACATGCTCCCTTTTAGGTGAGGCACCGAGGCACAGAAAGCTAAAGTAACCTTCCTGGGCTATACAACTAAATGTATCCCTTTCTTAGTTACTACTCTTTTGTTTGGGATATCTGTAAAGGATTAAATAAGAAAACTATGTAACAAATTAATATTCATTCCTATTGTTTCTTTGCCAAATGGAAAATCAGGTATTGGAATTGTTAGAGGAGTAACATCTTATGCCCCTTCCAAGAGAAAGGAACTATATGTGACCTTTAGCCTCTCTGGCCTGATAACACCCTTCTGGAACGTGGGAGAGCCTGAGCCATCCCCAGGGAGCCCCATGTCCAGACAGCTAGCAATAAATACTTTGCCATCCTAACATGAATGCTTAGCTATGGGAATACTATGAATAATACCTTTAAGACAATTGTGAATAGTAAGCTCCCACCACACACCTTCTTCCCAGGGGCCCACATACGGCCATCCTCATTCAGGCGTGCTGGTATGTTACCAGTCTCTGCAGGCAGGAAGGTCAGATAAGGTGTAGTTTCTAAATGGCACTGGGATCTCATTCTAACCTGAAGTATTTGGGAGAGAGCCAGTTTGTGGTTTCTAACATATCTTTGGCTCCAAGGACAGACTTTGGGAATTTAGCTCTGCTGGGACCTTATCTTCCCACATTTCCACTTGGAGATATACTCTCCATCTGTACATTTCCCTCTACATTACACAGGGAAACCTGTGAAATGGGTGTCATCTAGAAGAGCTTAATTGAAAGAGCTCTCTGGCCTTTGTCATTCTTGATAGGTACTCCTGGAGGCCAGTGTATAAATGCGTGCAGAGATGGAGAATTTCCCATCAATCTAACTCTGACTGTGGGCTTAGGTTGAATTTGCCAAATGGTTTACTCATTTATATAACCAACAGTTGAGTGTAACACAGTAGAGCATTGGGTGACCACCCTAAGAGGCATGCAGTCAGTTGGCCCCCTGAGGTTCCTTTCGGTTGGACATGGGAGCTTGTCTGCCGACCAGGAGTGTGAGGGGCAAGTTTGTGCTCCGCTCCTGAATGCCTCATGCGTATGCTTCATGCATTTGGGAAGAGGCAGCCCCACATCGTAAAAGCTCCCTGAAAGCCACTGAGGTACCTCTCTAAAAAACGTAATGGACTGCACCGAAAACCCAGCTTTGACTGATGTGAGGTTTGGGACTCTACCCAGGCCAGGATCCATGCAGCAAGGAGACCAGAGAAAGCAGATGACCCAGAGTAGGGCCAAACTGTTTACCAGCCGATGTGTTTTTGAAAATCTTCCTTAACGGGTCATGGCAGCAGAAAATATCTTGCTGTTAAACGCATCTGCAATCTGCTGCTCTCCCAGTCCACCTACAAAAATTTTGACCTTTAAAGAAATGATGGAGAAGCTGGTGATTTTTTCTATGGCATTGAAGCTCAGTCTATTTTAGGCTCCAAGGCAATTGCAGCCCTCTTTGCTCCCTATTTCACATCACTTTTAAGTCTTGTCCTGGCCACTATGAACCCTTCAGCACTTCCCCTGTTCAATCACTTGAGTCAAGATCTGTGATTTGCAGATGACGTGTGAGTTCCTTGGCTGATGATGGCTGAAGCAGTTTGCAAACCCTACGGCAGGCAGTTCAGGGGAAGGAGGCGGTGGTGGAACAGCAGATTACAATTGAACTGTAATGCTTCCCTAAATTTCTATTTTCATGCAAATGTGGAACCGCTTTCTCATTATCTTGATGGAAAGGAAGGTGGCTCAGTATTCCTATTGGTGTGAATTACCATATTCATGTTTTTGATGACCCAACAATGGACTGATTTTGATTGTTTGTCACTGCTACAACAGCATAGTACTTCAGAAACCCAGGTAGGGGAAGGCGTTATTAAAAATATTCCTTCCACGCCAAAACTCCAAACACCAAGATAAAATCTTACGTTCCTTTCACCATAACAACATGTTACAAGGCTGTATCAAACCACATTCAGGTTCCTGAGCTTTAGAACAACGATGACTGCATTTGGAATCATTTTTCATTTGAATTATCTACAAAATATGTAAATTACTGAATCTATGAGAAAAGTTATTTTGGTGTCTCTTATTGAAATATTCACTCATTTTAAAAAGACCATTTTAATGAAAAATAAACCTTATTTGATTTTTAAGCAGACGTGATGCATGTATAAACATAATGTGATCTCAAATACATGATAATGAGGTTTCCAGTAGAAGAATTACTGAGGTCCTGGGTTCAGACACTGCGAAAAGCCAAAGAGCTGTATCAAGCCTCCATTTCTAATCTTCGGAAACAAATTTATTGTGTCTCAATTTTGCTACACACTCTAACATCTGCATATGGGCCCAGATTCCTAATCCTGTCACACTGTGCGTTTGCAGATTAGGGGAATGTATAAACAATGCCTTTGTCATTACAAATAAATACAGACTGCTAAATCAAGTGTGCACTTTGTACAGAGACTCCTTAGCATAAGCAGGTTTTGCACCAAATCCTGCTTATTGTTCAAATCCTCAAAAACAAAACAAAACAAACAAAACGTGGATGGTCTCTGACATTTTCTTCATTTATCTACTTTAAAGGAACTTCTCTGTAAGTAGACACTACTGTATACCTGTTTCAGTAGCAGATATGAAGCAAAGAAAAGGAACTAACACAAAAAGAACATTTCATGTTTGTCAGACATTGTCTTAGATGCTTAACATACATTATTTCTGCTGATAGAAAATCAATAAAAGAAATATTCACTGAGATGTCACATTTCAGTGTTCTGTACTGAAATCATCTTACTTCATTTCTGTGTATTTGTCTCCTCACCCATACTTTGTTTTCTGAAAGCATTGTATTAGGTACGAGAGTGTTTGTGAAGGAGTACCTGAGACCTTTACAAATCTCCAAGTTAATAAAACTTTTTCAAGGGAACAAAGAATAAAGTCGTGGTATCTAGTTAAAGGACTCACTCCTGCCTCCCAGGGCAGGCGGTCCAGATTCATGCTTCCGCAAAATTACAAATTACTACGTGTTATGGGCTTTCAGAGTCATTTAAGGACATTCAAAACTGTGAAGGTTAAATCCACAGTTGCCAAAGGCTCATTGTGCTACCCGTGTCAGCGTGGTACTCAGTGGTTATTCTAGGTGACAATCAAAATAGCTGCCATTTAAATTATCCACCACAAGCTTTTATGGGATTTCAAATTTCTAACTGCTCTTCATGTTGCTTTGCCTTTTGAGTTCTATTTGCTCAAATTCAATATAAGGCAAAGCCTAGATGTTATGATGGCTCCCCAGAGAAACTGGAGGAAAATCATCAGAGACAGCAACATTGACAAAGTATTGGAAAAAGTTGAGTTATGTTCCCCTTCAACTTTCCCAGACAAGGAAAATGTCTAACTGCAGAAAGCATGGTTGTGTTTTCTAAAGTGTCTAAATTATGAAATGTAAGTCAGCTGTATTGATTTTGTTACTGGATGAGAAATCACAAATTTTCCATCAACACAGACAATAAAAGCAAAGAAAACAATGTCCACCTTGGGCTTCCTCTGCCATCCATGTCGTGTCCACCTGGCTTGGGTCACATTTGCTTTCCTGCAGGAACTTGTGCGCTTATGCCAGTGTTTGTTAAAGTTAGAATCCTTCAGAGCACTGATTTTTAAAATTCTAAATTCTTTCAGTCTATGATTGTGTTCTATTTTTGGTAATAGTGATAATTCAAACATATCGAGATAAAAATATTTCTTTGGGTATGTTTGGAGATTAATTTCTTAGAGATGACCCCTTCAACAGCCTGTCTATATTTCCTTCTGTATGTCCAACTCTCCCCCTGACCCCGTCTCCAGCCCCACACCTTCACCTTTACCTTCTCCTTCCCATGGTTCTGAATTCCTAGGAGAGTCCGCGAAGCAGTCCTAGATGTTTCGGGCCTAAGGAAACCTACCAAGCACAATGCTTCAGGACCAATGACTGTGACTCTTGGGCCCTCACCAAAGCCTGATAATGTCAGTTGCTATATCGATGCTCAATATCTTTTACCCTGAAACTCAACAGCATACCCAGAGTAGAATGCCAAAGCAGTACACATTTCCTTTTTATAAGGCCCAAGCTGCAGAGACTCTGATATACTTGCCCCAGTCACTTCACCTGCTCCTGTACCTGAAGCAGGACTGCTGCCTTTCCATGCTCGGTGGGGTAGTGGGCTGAGATGCTCTGGAATGGGACGACTGGAGGCAGAATGATTTAAAAGCAGAAATGCCCTCTGGGAAAGAAATCCCAACATGGGCCCTGAACACAGATCTGATCCTGGCAAGATTCTCTTGGGTGGTAGTTAAACCAACACAGCCATTTACTTATTGTCCATAAGAGTTAAAGTAAGCTGCTTCCAGTGGTGTCCAAAGGGCTCAGCCAAGTGGCCTGGGCTTTTGGGAACTGGAGGGTTCTCCTCTTCGTGTATTTTATGTATATACCATTTGTGATGAAAGTCAGGGTTCAAACTGGTCACTTCTACATGAATGAGTTCACGTGCCTAATTCCTAAATCCCACGTGCCCTTCATTTTTCCCAAGAGGGTGAACAAGCTCAGAGGAGTAAGAGGCTAACCCTGAGTGCAACGGAGGCGAAAGACTACAAGTCCCAGGTACCTCGGCTTCTGAGGCCAGAGAAATAAGAGGCCTTTCAGATTGAATATCTTTGTTTTTTAGGAAAATAACTCTAGCAGGAGAACATGTGATTGTCCTCCTCAATAAAAATCCATGCCATATATTGTTGCCATATATTAAGGTAATGCATTTCACAGTCTATCACGTCTATAAAAGGAATTTTCACAGAAAAGGGAGACTAAGTAAATCATGACCTGGTTATATCTTTGGTTTGTCTAAGTTCCTTTGAACATCAAGCTTGTGAGCATGGACTCATTTGCATTACTAGTGTAAGTAATTTATCTCTTTTTAACATGTACATACAGAAAATTAGATCAGAAATACTCCCGGTTTCAAACTCCATTTTTCTCTGGAAATAACGAATCACGGAAGAGTTTACACAAGTTAAATAAATGTAACCAAATACTTTTATACTTCCTGAAACTGTGAACGATCTTGGTGATACTGAGGAAGCAATTACATTCTTAATTGGCATTAAATGATAGGCAATTAGTTTAATGGTAAATATTCATTCTCTCTGTTATCAAACCTATTATTGGCATTAGAAATGTGACATTTAGCCTTGTAGAAGGAACCCAATTTCATTTGTTTTTCTAAACTATTTTAATTGAGGATTAAGGCCCATTTTTTTCATGAAGATTACAGAGGAGAATTTGGCTGTTTTGTTCAGATAACGCCACAGCAAATGCCAAGCATCACCTATCTTTAATGTTAAAGCCTCATATAAAAAAAAATTAGTCTCAGTTGTTCAAGTGCCATTTGAGTGAGATTTTCAAAAAGTAGGTTTAGTGACAAATTTGGTGCAGTCTATTAAAGTATTTAGTTATCAACTGCTGCATAAGCAACACCCTAAAACTTCATCTCTTGAAATCACCATTTACTATTTCTTATTGCTCATCGTTCCGTGAGTTGATGGGTCTCAGCTGGGTGGTTTTTGCTTGGAGTTTGTCATAGGTTTGCAGGGAGAGCTGGAGTTGTCTGAAGAACTGACTGAGCTGGATGTCTAAGACATACTCTTCACCCCTATGTATGAGTTGGGATGGAGGGAGCCTCTGAGCATCTCTCTCTTCCACATGGCTGACTTAGTTTTCCTCACTGCCTAGGAGTTTCAGGGCAGTCAGAGTCTTACATGGAAGCTGGCTCCTCCCAGAGAAAGCATCCCAAGAGAGTAAAGCAGAAGTTGTAAGGTGTCCTCTGACCTAGCCTTGGAGTCCATGCAGCAGCACCTCAGCTGCATCCTACCAGTCAAAGAAGCCACATGCTAGCCCAGGTTCGACTGGGTGGAGCAACAAGCTTCAACTGCCCACAGAGGAGTGGCATGTACCATTAGAGAGGGGAGAAGTTGTTGGTGGTCGTCTTGAAGACAAACTACCATGAAGATGGTAAATAGTGTTAAAACCTGTAATGTATCTATCAGCTTACTTCGTTTCTCCATGTAGAACATGTGGATACAGAAACATACAGATATATTTGTCAAAGCCAAGTGCTTGGGGAAACTTCTACAGTCTGCCAGTTCCCACAGAGGACAGGATATTTTTATTCCTCTCTCCATGAGGGAAAAATAAGGAAGGAAAGTTTTCAGCCTCTCAGCACAAATGCATTCACGCCTTCCCTTGGGAAGATGAGTGACTTACCTGAAGAATGTGTTTGGAAGACGTGGTTGAGCAGGTGAAACTCAGCCTCTGTCGGTTTTTCTTTCAGGTTAGACCCTATCCAGGATGCACAAGTTCATTCTCCCCTTTAAAGGCAGCCTGCAGCCCTGCTAAGCCAAGGGCTGAAGGACAAGTCTGTCGAATTCAGGCCTTGGGTGTTGGGAAGTCCTTTGGGTTTCTACCTCTATGTCATGTTCTTTAGTCCAAAGACCAGCTGACTCTGATATCTCATTTCTTTTTTGTTCAAATCTTGGCGGTCATTTGTAGTCCTCATCTCCAAGAAGTGTAGGATTCTCAAACATTCATCCTTCTTGAAACACTTTCTGAAGATAAAGTTTTGGTTGAAGAGTACTCTTTTTCTTCCTGCTACCATTTAGTGGGTGTTTATTTTATGTCAGGAACTGTTCAGTATTTTGTCTTTCTTAGCTGGTTTAGTTTTCACAGCAACTCTGTGCTGTAGGTATTGTTTTCCCACTTCTCAGGTTCGAAATCTGAGGCCCTGGGTCACAGTGGCCATGTGATTTTGAGCGCAGGTGGTTGACATCTAAAACTTGTGCCCTGGGTGACTAGGCTACTTTACATCATAAATCAGTCCCGGAGGTGCTTTTATTCACGTACACTTTGGGAAACTGATGTTCTTGTGGGCTATTGTTGTTTCAGAAAGGTTTTTTGTAGCAAACAGTGATACTATTAATAAACCATGTTGAGCGCCTACCACGTGTCAGGCACTGCTGTATGACTTTCCGAGAATGAACTCACTTAATCCTCACGACACTCCTGTGAGCCAGGCACTATGATTTTGTTTTCACAAGGAAGGCAGCTGGGCCCTGCTGGTTCAAGGCTGTGCTGTAGGTTGCTGCGTAGAATGGTTTTGGGGACACTGAAAATTCTCTCGTACCATAGTGTTTTCTCTACGCATTGTTGATGCTTGACATTCCATCATCAGAAAACACAGCATTGAAAGAAAGCTTAATATTTATACAGACACTGAGAGGAGGAGCATGGACTTGACACCTCTCCGCAGGTGTCAGGAATGCAGTCTCAAGAGCAGGTTCTGATGGGTGATAGGCAAGGTCTTTGTGGGGAGGAGATACCCTGGGAAAGGGGCCATCACAAAGAGAGGGGAGAAAGTAAGACATGAATGTGGAGATGCTGATTTCCATCCATTCCAAATCTGTCCAGGGAAGGCCCTTTGCTTATTACATTCTTACCCAGTAACTCACCCTTTCCCTAGACTTCTTAGAAGCAGGACCTATTGAGAAAGTAGCCTATCTGAAAATATATTTCCTGCTGTTTTTCTCCTTCCAGAACTGGCTGAAGCTTACTTTTTGGTACTGTAGGGACCTAGCTTCTTCTTGCCTTCTTCCAGTGTGGTCTATTTAATCTCCTGTCGTGTGGGAAATTATGTTCAAAATCTCCGTGATCCTCTGTCCATAGTAAGTTATGCATGTAGTGACAAGTACATGCCACAAGGTCTTGAGATTATATTTGCAATGTGTTGCTGCTGACTGTTGATCAAGATAGGCTGGAAGAAAAACATTATTTTCAGGTGTGAAAAACCGTTACCTTTATCAAATAATTTTTCTTGCATTTTTCCCAAGACGTTGTAGCCTATTTAAACTTGGGAGGTTAAGTCTATAGCATTCATTATGACTGAAAATTTAGTTCACACAATCACGATGCTCTCTTTATTAGGTACTACCATTAAACAATATTAAAATAAACACAATGTGGCTGGTCTCTTGTAAGCTACATGGCATGTTTACTTCTTTCCCTGGTCTCTTAATTGCATTTATTCATCTTTCTGACTTCCAGTGGCAGGCGTGGCCACCCACAATATTTGCTAGTTTGGTGTGTGTGGTTTTCATTTCAGATTGTCCAATGACTGTCCTTGGTGGGAGGGCTTCTTATTTCAATTGTTTGAGGTATGTTGTGGTTTGGATCGCTGGCTGACAATTCACCACAATTATAGCTTTTGTCTTTGTAAATGGAGGATGGTGGCTCTTTAAAAAACTCACTTAATAAAAAATCCCATGACAGTGGATGTGCAAGACCGTGCAAATGCCAAAGCATACCTCCCAGCTTTTGTAAATCATGCAGAGGGTCAGGGTCATGAAAATGATTGGAAGCAACATATCCAAAACAAAGAAGCCAACCGCGGGATTGAAGACCTTTGCCATGTCATTTAAAAACATTGAAAATGGTAACATTCCTTACTCACTCATGTTGTTCAAGACATTGGGCAGACTGAGTCATCCAGACCCAGTTTCAGGGGAAGTGGCAAACGCTGAGAGAGGCACACTTGGTGTCTTTAAGAATTTTTTTTTTTTTTAAATGAAAGCAATATTGTGGACAAATTTGATGTAGGAAAATTACACATAATCCCATCACCTTAACACTGATTTTGGCACAAATTCATCTCTACCTAGATCTATGTTTTCTTCCCTAGATACAGTCATAAAACATAGTCTATACTCTAAGCTTTTATCTTTTAATGCTATAGGGGACACTTTGTATCATGTTTTTACATGACCATCTGTATGAAAATTTGTTTAATAAGTTTCATACTATTGCTTTCACAGGAAGAAACATGTACATGTGCCTTGCTTGTTTTTTGCTGTTGAATAATACCCTTAGAATGAATTTTCACAGGTGAGCTTATTGCTTCAAAAAGGTATGAACATTTTAGTGGTCCTTAATAACTTGCTGTATTGCTTTCCGAAGAGGTTGCCACTTCAACAGTATGAGAGTAGTAATTTAATTTCAATCTAACAGTGCTGCCACCATTGTTGTTATAGTCTCCATTGTAATGGAAACCTTTAAAGATTTAAACCAAACTAGATTGTCTTTCGGGAGCTGCTGCTGAATCAACACTGTGGCATTTTTGTTCTTGGGTGGAAATGAGCTAAGGAGGAAGAACCAGCTGCAAAGACCACTAGACAATTTGTGCTCCCCGGATCCACTGGGTGAGAGGCTTTTCAGAGTGGCTTATGACATTTTCTGGCAAGGGGAAAACCATACAAGTGCTACTTCAGGCCTCAGGCTGGGAAGACAGGTACAGCCTTGTCCATGTCAAGGAAGAACATGGGTAGCAGGAGACCTAAGAGTGAATGAAAATTGAATTATCTTTACTTCTAGGACTTGTCTATTGAGAAACAGCAGCGCTGGCAACCATTTACTACCAACAAGAGGCAGTTCCAAGAGAAAAATATAAAATATGCTCTTCTCAACCCCACGAAACTCAGAGTGTCTCACAATGGCCAATTTATTATTTTTACCCTGTCCAGTGACACGGAAGGATGCATCAGGGAGCTGCTAGCTTCTGTGATGAATAACTAAGTCAGGCTGCAACATGTGAAATAATTCAGCTGACCGGGATTTATAACACTAGCCGGATTTTTTGCTTTCTTTGGGGTTCATGAAGCATGGTGTTGCAGGATACCACAGGAGTCCCGTGATGAAGTTACATACCTATTTCTCTTCCTTAGTTTTATTTTTTGGTATTTTCATATTATTTTATTGCCTAGTTCAGATGTCTTTCTAAGCAGGGTCCAGTCTCCTAGGGGACTCATCTCTTCTGACTTTGAAAATTAGAACCACTGGAAGATCAGACTCCTAAATACTGTGTTTTTATACTTCCTTCTTCACATACCTAGTCCCAGATGGGTTTGACTGCCTGGCGCTGTGTGGACTGTGTTGGGCTGCAATTTATTTTGCTCAATTATTTATGTGCACTTGCCCAAATGAGAGGGGTGGCAATCCAGCAGCAGGGTTACAATTCAGCACAGCTCATTGCTCAGGTCATATGTCAGGTCGTAGGATGTCTGGCTGGATTTGCAAAAGGGGCTTCCATCTGCTGCCATTGGAAAACATGGCCTTCAGGGGGCTACCCGTGGCAGGACACTTTTCCTTCCAGGTGAACTCCAGGCACAATTGCGTGGCACTGAGGAGGGGGTGAATCTTTGTGCGCTGGGTGCCTCAGAGGACCAGGACACTGGGCGATGGCGTATCCTAATCTTTGCGTCCTGCACAGGTGTTACAGCTGGAAGGGGCCTCAGAAGACCATCTGGTCAAATTCCCACCTTCTTATCCTCATTTTTCAAAAAACCCCAATGATTCCCGATATCCCTTCTTTGTGTTATCATTCATACACTGCGTTAAAAGCCATCTTTTCCTAAGTTACTCTGTGGCCCTTCCAATTCCTGTTTGAGCTTTGAAATTTGAATGAGATCCTTCAAGCAATTAGAAAAGAAGGAAAACACTTGCAAAAGAGGAATTTGGAGGATGTGTGTGTGTGTGTGTGTATTTTCTGTTGACAAACCCTCTTTGACTTCTTAACATCACTGAATCAAGTCCCAATGCCTTGAGAGGTTACTGCTTAACCACAGGTTAAATGTTTTAGTATTCACTGATTGGGAGAAAGTAGCATGAGCAACTAATGCAAGATCCTTGAATGCTGAGGGCATTAGTGGCTCCATAAAATGTAAATGCATGCTTAATTATCTCAAGTCAATGCATGCCCAAGTAGTTCTTTTACAAGAAAAACACAGCTTACTGATAATGAGCACAAAAATTACTAAGATTGGTGGAGCAAATCTCTTAAACCTCTTTTCTGATTTTTTTCTTTTCCAAATTTTGATGTGACTTTGCTAATTTGCATGTGTATCCCTTTACAGATTCAATAGACAAAAGTAGAGCATCACTAGGGATTTAGGGGGTTGGAATTTTAGTGGTTTCTATCCTGGGTTCTAGCTCTCAAGTTTATTATTATTATCATCATGACTTATTGTATTAGATTCATGAAGTTTATGGGGTCCTAAGAAACCCTTGTTATACCAATAGTTGCAGAGTAATTTTATTTTTAAATGTACATTATATCTGTTACCTCATTCTATGGCCACAGCATCCTCATGAGGCTGGTATATTATTGCCGTTTTTCAACGGGAAAACAGGAATACCGCAGGACAGACGACTTATCTTTGGCTGTTCAACGGTCCTCGGTCCCGTGGCCTTCAGCCCTGGGCTCTCTTTTTCACAATGCCACCCTTATGTTTTCAGTGCGGTAATGGAAGGGATTTGAAAGCTGCATTCTCAGGCTATCGGAAAGTGGTTCAGCAGAGGTGTTTCTTTGTCACTTTCATTCTTTAATGTCACCTGACACCAAAACCTCATTATGGAAACATCGAATGTGCATTTGACTAACCTGCTGACAACATCCAGCCAAGTGTCAGAAAATACTCAAGCTGATTCCTCTGATAGGGAGCACTTGGTGATGGCAAATGGGGTGTCAGTGAAGGTCCCTTCCAGTCCCCATGCTCTGAGGCAAGGCTGGCCAATGATCCTCTCTGACACTGGGGATGTGGGTAGAATTAAGAGCATTCTCTGTGAGGCTTGGGATGAGAAGATGCACCAAGTGCTGAAGAGCAGTATTCCTGGCCATCGACAATGCAGTCTGTTCTTCAAGGTTTAAGGCCCAAGCCCTGCTGCGGTCATGTTGACCCCAAGTGGCTGCAATTTCAGCAGAAGGGAAAAACAGTCACCCACATGCTTCTTGACCAGCTTCAGCAGGGTTGTCTGCTGAGCTTCCTGACGTAAGCCACTGTGCAAAGTGCCATCCCCAGACTTTGCCTGAAGTTCAAAGCAAAGTTAAGAAGACTGAAACTTAGGGCAGTCCTTCATGACTGACAGCTGGAGAGGAGGCCCAGAAGAGAACCATCTTTGTATTGAGCCCCTCTGCCATCCTCTCCCTCACAGCACATCGTACTTGGGCCTTATTACGTGCCTTTTTTCTCCTCTTCAGCTGCCACCAGCAGAACATGTGTTCCCTCCCACCTTCCCCTGAGTGACACACCAGCTCCAGTGCAGAGTGGATGTCTGGGCTGGCTTCAGAAGCGTGAGACCTATGCAGTCACAGAGGGCCCTGAGCTCAGAAGGGCCCTGCCTTTGGCTCAGTGCTCTGCTATCTCATCTTGAAATTCTTAATAACTTTTGAACAAGAGGCCTCCCATTTCCATTTTGCACTGGGACCCACAGATTATGTAGCCTGTCCTGCCAATACCACTGGGTTTCCTGGCATCCAAGTTAGGACAGTGGGGAGGAAGCTTAGAGGACATTGTTTGCTTTGATTCTCAAAATTTACAAAGAAGGACATGCAGGGGTGATTGTCCTGAAGTAACCCAGGAAGCTGTAGGCAGGCAGCTCTCTTCACGGCTAGCTGGGTGCTCCTTCTTTTGTGCTACGATCTGAAAACTGAGCACAGAAACAAGGTCTGCCTCACAGCTGGGCACGGCAGCTACAGTGCCCCTCTCATACACCTTTGCTCTTCCTTTGCTTCATCTCTAAGGACAGGAAGGGAGAGTGATGCCAACCCTTTTCCCTCCCAGTGTTTTGTATCACCTGTATGAGCAGCCCTCCAAAGCTTGGTCTGATAATGGAGACTTTGGCCTAAGTGTTTCAACCATGGCATTAAAACAAAATTTTGTCTCAATCAAAGGAAGGGAATGCCATAAAGAGATTATTATTCAATACCAATAATTAAATTAGCGATGCTTGTGAATGACTTATACTGACACCTGCACAACTATACACATGAGAATAATTGAGTTTTCTGAGAATATTATTCTCATTCACTAGGGCTGTGTTATGCTTTCTGGTGTGGGGACTGTGGCTAATACTAAGTACGCCCTAGAGAGAGTGTCCCGCATGTCATGTCGCCTGTCATGTGAAGAACGGTGGTTGAGAACTAAAGGTATATCAGGCATTTACTCCTCCAGATTCTCCAAGATTTACATTAAGGCAATTCAGGAAAAAAGCTACCAATGTGGGGTACATCACTCCAAGCCCCAAAGTTGAATTGTTTATGTAGGATTGTAATTTCACAGTCTGTCCAGATTACTTACTGAGAGCTGAGTCAAGACACCTATTGCACCAGAAAAACGTGTTTGCACTTTGGGTAACATTGCTGTCAAAGACCTTGTACATTATGCCATGCAAGGACCTTTATATTAGGGTTCATTAGGGTTCTTGTGGCAAAGTGCTCCCAAAGTTGAGAGGTATGGTGGGGTTTGTTTCTCCTGGTGACATGATAGACAGTGGGAACAGTTTACCCTCTTGCATTTCCTTCCTTGATGGGTTTGGTCACTAAGAAGCAAGGATGCTCAGAACTAGGTATTTTTGTTTTCAACTTCTCATTCCTCTATTTATAATTTAATAAATGTTTTCCTTTAATTCTCTGTCTTTTAATAAGTTTAAAAGATATAGAGATATGTAAAGAAGAATACAAACAGCTATATTCCTAGTTCTCATAATTAACATCCATTAACATTTTACTGTTTTTGGCCACTATTTCTAAAGAAATAAAGCATCACCACTTAACTACTGTCCCACCGCCCCAGTCCCACTCTCCTTCAGTGTCCCCAGGGCCAATCACTAAGATGAATTTTGGAGTCTGTTTTCTATACTTTGATGTACAAGCATGTGCATTTACTTATTTATTTAAAGATTTTATTTATTTATCTTTAGAGGGGAAGGGAAGGAGAGAGGGAGAGAAATATCAATGTATGGTTGCCTCTGGTGCGTCCCCCGCTGGGAACTGGCCTGCAACCCAGGCATGTGCCCTGACTGGGAATCGAACCGTGATCGTTTGGTTCGCAGGCCCAAGCTCAATCCACTGAGCTACGCCAGCCAGGGCCAAGCATGTGCATTTATAAAAAAGTACATTTGTGTCATTTAAATTTTTGTGTAAATTGTATACCATGCATAGAGCTATGCTTTATTCTTTTTTTGAGATCTACTCATGTTGATGCATATAGATATAGCTCATTTCTTTCAGATGCTGTATATCCATAATCTATCATATAAATATACCATATTTTATTTATTTATCTCTCCAATGAGGTACATTAGGTTATTTCTTTTTTTAAATATATTTTATTGATTATGCTATTACAGTTGTCCCATTTCCCCCTTCATTCCCCTCCACCCTGCACACCCTCTCCTACCCACACTCCCCCCTTTAGTTCATGTCCATGTGTCATGAGTTCTTTAGCTTCTACATTTCCCACACTACTCTTGCCCTC